>VXBC01013053.1:407963-433760 GCA_013399945.1 Ploceus nigricollis
TCCACACACCCACCCACACTCCGGCAAACGGCATTAGGTGCATCCACCCCTTCCTCGCAACCGGGGAAGGCAGCAAACGGGGGTGGCAGCAGAGCTGTACCCACCAAAGGGGTATAAAGGGGTGCAGAGGGGCTCCCCCCAACCCCCTGCAAATGGGGGTCGGTGCCTTTCCCCCTCCTCACACACCCCCGTGGGTGGGGGCCCTGCGGGGGCTGGTCCAGGGGTGGAAAGGGTTAAACACATTCCTGCTGCACCCCGAGTTGCCGAGAGCCCCCCCTCTTTCTGACACCCCTGCAGGGACACACCGGGGTTACACTCCCGGGGTATCCATGGAGGGCTCTTGGCCGTCGGAGGGGATCCCCGTCCTACCCAGGTGCCTCCCAAAATAATCCCGGTGTTTGAAATGCACCCGTGGCTCAGCAAGCCCGGGGAGCTGTGCACGTCGGGGAGGGAAGATGGAAATGTCACATTTCAGAGTGGCAGCGGTTGACTTGTCCCCCACAATAACCACATTAACTGCTTCTGTCAGGAGAAAGTCAGGATCTGGTCTCAAAATACCACGGGAAGAGTGGAATGCAAAAAATGAGTCATTTTTTTGCTAAAAATTGTTGTGTCTGGGTCTTTCAGCAGATCTTCTCCGGTTCTCTCTCCTCTCCTGTTTCCTCTCCCCGTTCTGCAGCGAACGTTTTGGGAACTGCAAGGAAATCCAGAGCCTGAATCTTTATTTGCTCGGGCTGTTGCACTGAGATCGGAGCGGAGCACGGGTTACAGAGCAGGGCTGCGCTGCTGCCGCTGGGATGCACCCGCAGAGGGGGATCTGGGGGGAAAGAAGCCCAGTATGATTCCCCCTGGCATTTGTGATGCCAGCCCCAAAGCCACCCTGTGCCAGCCCCTGGGCAAACGACACCAGGAGCCCGGAGCCCCTTGACCACTGGAGGGAGCCCATATTGTGCCAGACTGCAACAGAAACACTACGGGGAAGGGGAAAAAAAAGTACTAAAATATGAAATATCAGATCATTGTAGTCAGAACAAAGTGTCTTCTCCAGGTCAGACCGTGATCTATAGCAATGCAAAATGTTATAAAAATCAGATTTAAATGTCCCATTGTATTTCATCAGCACAAAGAAGAGAAAGAATTATTAAGAACAAGGCTCTTTTTTTCTTCCCCCATATTTTGAATGTCAGTCTGGCACCTTTCTCCGGGAGTGAACTCATATGCCAGGATGGTGACAGACCTGGCTTGGAGGGAAAATGCCCTTGTGTCATCCCAAGGGTCAGCTCAGCTTCTCCTCACTCTCCTTACTTAAATGTAGGTCAGCACCTATAGATTCCTTCCCAACCCACCCCGGAGCTGCAGCAGCTCAGCACTGCTGCTTTCCAAGGAGATATTTTGCTCTCCTGATAAGCCAGCCACTCCAGAGAGGCAGAACAGAAGGAGCCACATGCCATGCTTATGGCACAACATGCACCTACAGGAGGCTGCCCTGCACTGAAAACTCTGCTTGGCAATTGTGCTGAGGAATGTTCCTGGTCCCCTAAATTACGTGTTGTGAACGCTGAAATATTTGTAATTCAAAACACACTTTTAACACACAAATATTTCTGGCTTCGCGGAGTGATGCCAAGGTGCTGGAGACCCTGAAATGTCAAAATGGAATAAAACTGAAAGTGATTTGTGTACTAATCTGTTTTCTTGGCCCTGGAGAAATTACCATCAAAAGCATGATATAACCACAGCCCCATAGACACAGAGAGCCCCTTGTGTTTGACACCTCTGTTCTAAATCACTGTCCTTAATGGATAAAAACTCATTCTAGTAAACTTTTCCTGTCTTACCTGAGCTCTTTTACCATTGAATACAGGGCTTTAGCCAATGTAATTTTGATTTTTTTCCCCCCTACTTTGGTCTCCCACTGGGGTTTTGCCCTCCCACTCCCCTGGTTGTTCTCCTTGGGGGCTTGCACAGATCCGGGTGGGTTTGGCCCCCCAGCACCATCAGCTGAGGCTCTGCAGCAGCTGGTGGCTGCTGTCACCACGCATGGTACATCTGTCCCCTAATTGCCCTGAGCTGACAGGACCCAGGCTTCTCCTTGAGCTGTGTTTTTCCAGAGCTGCTGCAGCACAGGAACCATCACTCCAGGCAGCCGCTGCTGCCTTTGAAGGCTCTCCTTCCCCCCAGTGCTCAGGTAGTGGCTTTTGTCACACGTGAGTAGGAACAGATGTGAGCTGGTGTGAAGGGGAGGCAAAGGGACAGATGATGCCAGCGGTTCAGTGCTCACAGAGCAGGAGGAATTCCACTGCTGCCTTGTAAACCTCCACTTGCCCAGCCTGCCTGTGTGTCAGGGAAAGGGCTGTGACCAAAGTGTCCCCAGGGTGTGTTGGGTGGGTGGCTTTGAGCACAAAGAGCCAGGCACTCACACAGATACAGCGTTTTCTCTGCTGAGAGTGACAAAGTGGAGCTAAGCAAAGGTCTTCACACCTTCAGGGCTGTGTTGGGGTGGCTCAACCACACCCAGGCAAAATATTCCTCCACTGTAGACTTTACACCTTGTGCTTGGTTTTGTATCATCCAACCGAGCACAAAATCATCACCAAACACTTCTTGCACTTCTTACCCAGCAATAACGAGCACACACAAAATTAAAGTCAAAGCCCAGCTCGAACACTGGCTGTGCTCCAGTGACACAAACAACCCCATTCCTTAAGGAGAATCCAGTCTCTGATGCTGAACAGGATTTCTCAGAGCCCACACAAAGTGAAGTTACAGCTCCAAGGCTCTCCCTTTTCTGAGGTGATGCTCACAGGATCACTCTGGGAAGCCAGGATCCAGGACACCACAGGCTCTTCCCAAATTTTCCAAGAAAAATATGAACTTGCAAGTCATTTGTACAAAGTCCCTCTGAAGGATGCAAGCACATCCCTCCTGGCCACCCTATCACAAATGATATCTTTGGGGTGATCACTTAAATAGAATCATAGAATTGTTAAATTGGAAAAGACCTCAAAGGTCTTTGATTCAACCACTAATGAACTGTACTGAACTTATACATAGTTTTTTTAATTGGAAAAACTCACTTTCATAACTTACATTTCTTTCCCAACATTTTCCTCCCACTTGCTGGGACCATGCCCTGCTGTGACACCTCCACATCAGAGTGGTTGTACCCAGCTATGACATGTCCTCTCCATGGCACTGGCCCAAAGCAGAAAAGGCTCCTGAAAACCTGGTACCCCATGTTCCTCCTGCTGCCTGGCACAGACATTTCACATCAGCAAACCCACTGTGGTGAGCATCATCACAGCAGTCTGACAGTTCACCTTTTACCCTGCACTGGATGAGCCAGTTCCCCTTTTTTTGTGTAACAACCAAATGCTTGAAACATTTGCCCAGAAAACACAACATCTGGATTCAATTCCCTCCCCAACCCGAGAGTCTCCAACCTGTATTTCCCACGAGACAGATGTAGCACGATGCTAAACAGCAATCTGGCAGGGGGGAAACATGGTATTTTTTATTCTTGCTCTCCAAGCAGAGCTATTGTACAAACAGGAACACAAGTGTCCTGAGGCCAAAAAGCGAGCAAGAAGCACATGACTCCCTACCCTGCCTGCCACAGCAGCAGTGATAACATGTTCTGCTTATTATCAATAGCTGTTTTACAATAAATACATAATCTGCCCTGAACAGAGGGCTCAGAGCCCAGGATTTGCTTGCCCCATAGCTCACCCCATAGCTTATTTTGGGGGAGAGGAAGCGATGGTTTAGAGGATGAAATCTGTGAATGTGGCACCTTGAGTTAAGTCTATAGGCTGGAGGAATGTGCAAAGATGGAAATTTCCCACTGTGCTTCTGAGAACAAAAGTATTGCCATTAATCAGCCTCTCCTCCTCTGTGTTTTAGGTCATCACTTATTGGTACAAGGGGGATGGAACAAGCAGAGGGAAGACACAGAGTGTTCCAGTGGCACAGACAGTGCTCATCATCCAGGCACGGCTGCAAATGTTACAGAAAACCCTGGCTTTGCACAGAAAACCCTTGCTGAGCATGTGAACCCCCAGTGAAATACTGGAGTTGTCACCTCTGGCACTGACAGGAGCACCAAGCCAAGTGTTTGTAATAAAAATCCTGCAGCAGAAAGGGAAAAAACCCTGATTACCCAACACTTCAATGAACTGGGAGGAAGCTGCCAATGCTTCTTTGCTGAAAAGAAGCCTTTCCAAAAAGGTTTTTCCAAGTCTCCTTCAGCTTGTAGATTTCTATCTTCACCCCACACAGAGCCTCCTGCACATATGGGAAGCACTGGAGCTGTTTTCATGATGTGCTCAAAAGTCAGGGTGCTTTTGGTTTTCCTACCTGTTTGCAAGTCTCTCACCCCAATGGAAAAAAAAGCAGATTTGGGGCACAAAAAAGTTTAATTTGCTGTATATACCAGTCTGACCTTTTTTGGCAGCTCAAACAGCTGCACCCAAGCAACAACTAAGGGAAGAAAATTCTTCAGAAACGAGGGCTAGGGAGAATACCTTCTAGCACCCCACCAGCTATCAAAGCAGTGGTGAAAGAACTTGCAAATACTTAAGTTAAAAAATAAACCCCAGTCCTCAGGCCAGGCACTGCTCCCACACTGGTTTGTGCAGGGCCTGTGGCAGCCCAACACCATTTCCTTGGGACAAACCTAAGGAAAACCTAAAGCCTTTGGTGGGGTTTTGCAGCAGGACTTTATAATATATGTCAGTCATCCAATGCTGGCAGTGGAACAACAGAACAGATTTCAGCCTCCAACATTTCTGTCAGAGGATTTCTTTGTATCACATGTGCTGAGTGTGGACATCACCCTCCCTCCATCACCTCCTAGTTCTGGGAACTCTTCAGGGTAAAGCATGGCAGAATGGCAAATGCTTACAGCTGCAGCTCCTTTCTGAGCACTTGCTGGGCCAGCAACTTCACTGTTCAAGGTAAAAATGAGTTATGATAGCCCATATGGATGAGACAAAAATGAGATTTTTGGGCAGTTTTTATGGGACCAGGTGATGGACCCAGTGGTAAAAGAGTTTTTCCCAATGTGCTGCCTAATACACAAGGAAATAATTTGACCTCTGTAAAACCTTCAGAGGGCCATAACCTCCACTTCTTTCTTTCTTGGATTAAGCTGGGCACCCTGGCTGCTGCCTTCCTTCTCTGTCGGTGGCAGAGGACATTTTGAAGGGGATTGATGCCAATATAACATATATTTATTGCCTGCCTTGGGAATTTTGGGTGAAAACGCTGTGATGTGATGACTGCTGCTCTGTACAGACTCAGCAGGTATCAACACTTCGGGTTGGATTGTACCTAGGGCAGCTTCTGTATTCCTGACAGAGCTGATATGACTTATCCCTGGGGTGAGGAGGTGGGAGAGAAAGAATTGCTTGTGACAGATACTAGTCATGTTGCTTAATGAAGTTTTGCAAGGTGTTCAGAAACAGCAGGATGGGGTCAAATCAGGGAAGGTCATGCTGCTGGAAGCTGCAATCCTGAGTCAAGACCTGGCTTGTCCCCAGAGCCTGTCACTCTGCTCCCTACCCGGCTGGCGGAGCTGCTCGGATTGCAAAGAATTTATTGACACCCACCCACCATCCCTAAAGTTTTATGGCAATATAGATCCATTAGAAATCTATTTTACAGAGGTATTAAAATAATGAAGGTGAGAATTAAGAGAGCAGCACACTCCTTGGAAAACCCACTGATCATAATATACTGCTTTAAAGAAAGTTATCGTGCAGTCCCCTTAAAGAAAGTTATCAATTAGTCACTGCATCAGACAAGGGAGAATTGTTCCCTGAAGAGGATTTTAGGAGGAAAGCCAGTGACTAAGTGATGAATTTATCACTGGGGGTAGCTTGGCTCCATGGATTACGATGACATGGCACAGAGGGCTCGGAGAGCAGACCGAGCTCCTGGTGGCCCAGGGGGGGTTCAGGCAGGAGCAGTATGGGGTGAGATGTGACACGGCTCCCAGGCAGGGTGATGGCAGCTCAGGGAGGAGACATGACACCAGTGGGGTGGGTCAGAGCTCCCACACATGCTCAGGGCACTGGGCAGACGCTCCCACAGCTGCCTGTACCTGCTGCAGTGCTGGCTTGGGGATGGTGCCCCATGCTCTCCTTCCCCACAGCCTTCCAGAGCACCACAATGTGCTGTGTAGAATCAAAACATGATGGATTTTCTGGCACAGATGTCCCACTGAAACCAGGAGGATCAGGGCTGATGTCAAACTGGCCCTGGTCAGGGGCTGGGTAGGGGAGATTTGTCTGTCCCTGCAGCTGAGCTGTGAAATGCCCTGGGGTGAGCCAGGACAGCAAAAGCTGAAGTCAAAGTACAAAGTACAAAACCTACTTGGCTCCTACAGCTCAGATAACTGAACATGGACAGAGGAAGGAGCCACAGGGACATGGCTTTTCTCTGTGGGCAAACATCACCTGGTAACCTCTAGACAAGATGATGCCTGTTCCATCCCAGCAGTCTGAGGGAGACAGCACAAAAGAGAGAGGATTGTCAAATGAAAAGGTTGTGAGTGTTGCCTAAAACTAGGAGAAATCACAAATTTCCATGGAATTGGAATAAACTTGCAAAATACTTTGTTTTGATCCAAACCATCCCTGGAAGTATTTAAAAGATATGTAGCTGTGGTGCCGAGGGACATGGTCTAGTGGTGGTTTTGGCAATGCTAGGTTAATGCTTGGACTTGATCTTAAAGGTTCTTTCCAACCTAAACAATCCTGTGATTCCACAAATCTACATTTCTCAATGCAAAGGCATTTTGGGAGCCCAAAGCTGCCCTCCTCTATTGCTGCATGGCTGAAAGGGCTCCCGGGGTGACCACAGCAGTCACCTGCTGCCCACACCTCACTCAGCTCAGCTGAGAAGCTCAGCAAAGCCCTGACAAATTGCCAAGCTCTCCTGAGATAAATAATCACAAACAAAAATATTTGTGTTTACTGTGGGGATTTGTCTGTGCATAATTATGCATTAGTCATTACGAGGACTACAGGAGAGTTTTACACATGTAAATATGTTCAGTTAATTAGACAGGACTGCTTTTGGTTTGTTTCTTCTCTGCAGTCTGATCCTGAAGTCATCAAACACTCCTGGATCACGAGGCGGGTTGAAGGATGTGCGTGAGGAAAACAGCTCTCTCCCTGCTTGTAATGCAGCTCTGGGTATCAATATATATTCCTTTAAAATACTTCTTGTAGCTCTTCTGTTACAGCCTCAAGGTACTACACACATTGCAGCACAACCTTCACACTGTTCTCTCATGTTCATGTTTCAAGGGGAGATCAGATGGATTTCTCAGGTAATACAATATAAGACATTATTTTCCTCTGAAACATTTTTAAGTGCAGCAGCTTTTAGTAATCTTCTAGCATCTTCTCCTATGTATGACAGAGTCTATTAATGTCATTTGCATGAGAAGTTCACAATAAATCATTCATGCACAGTTTAGTACAGGTTAAGTGTAACAGCCTAACTGTGATTTTCTATAAGAAAATCAGAGTAGCTCATCAACTGGTGTAAATCAGCAGTGCTCCATCAAAGCCACTGAGTCACACCAACTAATTGCTTGGCCCATGGGAAAGATTTAGGCAAAAAAGCAGCAGGGAAGAGCACGATTCCTGCCTCGTTGGAAGGACCCTCTCCTGAGAGCTTCTCTCCGAAAAAACTTTCCAAAGAAAATCCACGGGGGATTTTCTGTTAATCCTGTGGGGCTGGCACAGCCTGGCTGGTCCAAGGTCATCGCTGTCCCGCTGACAGCCCTGGGCTCTGCTGTGGCCACACTCCTGGGGGGTGAGGGGTGTTTAGGGGAGCCAGCCTGGAGCAGGGCCAGCAGCTCAGTGGGAAACCTTGGGCTTGTCCTGGCCCTGAGAGTGGGAGGAAGATCAAATTTCCCAAGAACATGCAGCTGTCATTTAGGCAAAAGCCTGGAACAACAGTGAAAGCAGTTCCAACCCCTCCATGGTGGGGGGTTGAACCAGATGACCTTTAAAGTCCCTTCCAACCCAAACCATTCTGTGACTTCATGATTTAGGACAGTGTGGTGCCCACATACCCATCTCCATTTCACTGCTTGGTTATCCTCCATGTTTGGACCACCGACCCCATTTACTCATGGCAGGAGGAGGAGGAGGAGGAGGAGGAGGAGGCATTCCCTGCCCCCTGGGCAGCACAGCAAAGCCCCCTCGGTAGATGCCAAGGGGGAAGGGCCACCCTGCTGCACCCAGCCTGGTCCAGTACCTCGGGAAGTGAAAGGAAATTCCTTTGCAATGATGTGGAATTTGTCACCCGCTCTGGAAAGGGGCCATGTGGGCACAGAGGAGCAAAGGGTCCCTGGAGGGGGGTGGCTAATGGAAAACCCCACCCTGTCCCTGAGCAGCGCTGGTAAGTGATGCTGTGGCTGCGGCTCAGCTTCGCCCAGGCTGGAGGCGAACACGGGCACAGCTTCGCTCAGAAATGAAGATCTTTCTCCTCCCCCCGTCCTGTTTTTGCTCTCTGTTTCTCGGCCTGGTTCTTGTTCTCACTGAGGCGGCGTGTGGGACAGAGGCTCATTGTTCCCGCTGCTCGGGAACGCACCGCAGCACTGATCTTATTAGAGCTGGGGCCGTGCCCGGCCAGCCAGGGAGGGGCCAGTGGCCGCCAGCACCTCCTGGGGGACATCAGGGGGGACATCGGGNATTTAATGGGGGACATCCTCGGGGACACCTCCTTGGGGGCATATCCTGGGAGTACATCCTTGGGGGGACATTCTAGGAGTAGGTCCCAGGGGTACATCCTTGGGTGCACATCCTGGGGACACATCCTTGGGGGGAAATCCTTGGGGACACCCCCTTGCGGGCACATCTACAGAGAAGCCAGGAAAAGGTTTAGATCCTACAAATATGGGGGAGAAGAACTACAGGAGGTTCTCCACGAAGTGCACAGCAACTCACTGGCTGTGCCCCTGGTTCGACTGAGAGCCAGGCAGGCTGATGGAGATGCATCTTCTAAATGCTCAGATACCAGAAGGAAATTGCACAATCTCAGGCTATTTATTTGTTACTTATAGAGAACATAATTGTAAATGCATTGGCTAAATAAGAATTAATTGTGTTTAAAATTCAGGTTAACAAATGCTGTAAGGAGTTGTCTTAGGGGAAATAAAGGGGAACAAACAAAAAAAAAAATCTTCTCGGGCACTAATGATTAGAGCAAAACCCTGATGTTAAGAGGACTTTGTCTCAGTGGAAGCAAGTTACTCATCTTTTCCAGAAGATACATGCACGCATTGCAAAATGTTTATTTTGTACTCTCTGAAGTGGTTAATCTACATGCAAAGCAATGAAAAGGTGCCTTATTAGGCTAATTGCTAATAAAAAAAAAAAAAAAAGAGAAAAAAAAGCCCTGAACTACTGTGAGCAAATATTTAAAAACAGATGCAGAAGGCTGTGAAAACAAACACAATCTCGTTTTTCCATGAAGTTTTCCCACCAGAAATCAGACAGTTCAAAGAGACGTCCGGTTAATGCGGCACCTCCAGGCTCCCGGCGCTGGAGCTGTTCATTAGCCGCTGCGTAATTCTGTGATGCAGAACTGGATTAATGGAAAGGTGACTGGGAAGCCACCAAGGGACCTGCTAATGATACTGCTGCGTCCTTAGAGAAGTCCTCTCTAGCCTTGCCCACGTGCAGCAAAACACACACACACCATCAGGATACAATGCCACATTATCACAAGAAAACACTTTGGAGAGGGGAAGAAGATGTCATCACCGAGTGGTGCTGGGAACTGGTGAAACCCAAGATGGAAAAATAATTGCATGCATGTTTTTTAATACAACAGGATTCCCCCAAGCTCATTAAAGCAGATGGAAGTTTTAAAACCTGTATTACTTTAAAAATTAATTTACAGCTGTGGGGCTTGGTGGCCCAGAGAACATTAAAATGATAAATCTGGAAAGGTGATGTGAGCAGAAAGGAGGATTGCTTTGGTCACGACATGGCCTTGTGCAGCTGGGAAGGGGAGATGGCACCGTTTTGTTGCTGTTTGACATTTACCTCTGCTGTGCCATTTCTAGGCTTAACCCAGATTTTAAAACACTAACAAACCATTTAAATTTCCTCCCAAGTGATGTGTCAGCCAGAAATGATCTTGGTGCCTCTCTGCTTCATTAGATACTGGCTGGCATGGTGAGGGAGCTGATATGGACATCTGCACTTTGGACCACAGGAGAGCCCTGTCAAAGCTGGATGTCTGCACTGGGTTGTGGCACCATGTCACAGCCTGGACATCCATGGCACAGGGTCACAGCATGGACATCCATGGCACTGTGTCACAGCCTGGACATCCACACCAGCCCATGGCACAGGGTCACAGCCTGGACATCCACACCAGCCCATGGCACTGGCTCTTGGCACCAGTTATCCACCTCCAAGGGCTGAGCAGTGCCGCTGCCGTGCTCCCCCTGCTGCAGCCCCAGCCTCCAGCCCGATGGCCCCAGCAATGCCCTAATTCCCCTGCTCAGCAGCCTCCTCCCAAGACAAGCTGTGCCTGTCTGAAAGCACGGCAGCGTGGCAGCCAGGGCCAGGACAGGGCTGGGGGGGGCAGGAGCTTGGGGGCAGGTGCTTGCACGGCTGCTGGCACACCAAGCCAGTGCCAGGAGCGGAGTCCTTCACCCTGCACAGCCTCCACCCTCAGCTGGGACATCCCTGGCTCTGGGAAAGGCCACGGATGAAGTGGTGGGACAAAGCCAGGCAGCTGCTCCGAGCCCTGTAGGGGCTGGACCATCTCTTTCCCGCTGTATATTTGTCCAGTGCTGAGCACCAAGTGCTGGGATGGGCGAGGTAGCACGGAACAAAGGCTGGAGGCAGGTTGTATTCAGCTCACACCAGCTACCTCTGCTTGCTGGGAAGAAAGGAGCCCTTTGTTTGGAAAGAGCAGCTACTCCCACCAAACCACGCACAGGGCCCTGCACTGCAGAACCCCATGTTACGTACAGGAGTGGTTCAGCACAAAATGGTCCCTGTTCCCCCCTCCCCGTGCTATCCTCACCTTCACAGGTCTGTGCAGGGAGCATAACCTGGCTCTCCAAAGGCTGGAGTGTGTGGCCAGGGATGGGGATGAAATCACAGCCTGGGAATGTGCCCCTTTGTGCAGCCCCACAGAGCCCACCCCTCCTGGTGGGGCTGAGGTGCTGCCTGCCCCTGCCTGCGCTGCAGCCCCCAAAACACAAAACACGGGCCCAGCTGGGGCTGACACGGATCTGGGGCTCGGGTGCCAGGCTCGGGGCTGTCCCCAGTGCCAGGCTCGGGGCTGTCCCCAGGCAGTGCAGCTGCGGATGTGGTGGATGTGGCCGGGCTCATGTGCATCCCTTCGCTGGCATCGCCGCTGCTGCTCCAGGGCGTTCCTGTGTGAAGGTGGCTTCTCCCTGCAGAGAGTGTTACTGGGATCCCTGGGCTGTGCCCTTGTGATAGATGAGTAATGGGATGGTTGACTCTCACAATTAAAAGGCAAATATCATGTACATATGTTAAGAGAAGTTTTGTAGATTTAGAGTTATGTTTTACCCCCTTGCGTTGTTATCAGGGGACAGCGTGGGTTTGGGACATTTGGGAGGGTTGGCTTGTCACTATGGCAACACCTGACCCCCAATCCAGATTTAAGGAAGTGAACTCCACCACTGGACAGCAAAGAAGGAGTCGATGGACAAAACTTGGGGAGGGGCTAAAGGGTTAAAAGGCAAAACCTCCATTGTGTGGATGAGCACATGGCAGGAAAAATCCTTTGCTCCTAGTGCCGTAATCTTTTCTCTAGTCAGTCTTCTGTTGTATTTTTGATAAGGTTTAATAAACCTTTCTAAATTTTTGGAAGTGAGTAGCATCTCTCACACACTGAACCACCGTGACACCCAAAGCCATAATGGGCCCTCGCTCAGACACTCTTCCCGCAGCCTCTCTGCTGCTGCATTTATTATAACATGCTTCTCGTTTCCCTTCTCTCACCCAGCAAATTAACTTTAACAGTAAATTAACTTTATTCTGTTGCCGGTCAGCTGTCGGATGGGAGCGGGGCGGATTTTCCCCCCGGCCGTTCCGGGAGGCCCCGCGCCCGGGCAGCAGGGCCGTGACTCACCGGCTTTCAGGCTGCCTATTGAAGGGACCAGAGCCCGAACAAAGCCCCCATTCACTCCCAGAGCTCGGCTAGTTTTCCTTTGAGCCCTCACTGCTTTATTTTTATTCTTTCCCAAACATTGTTGGCTAATTTCATTGACAAAATTCATAACTCGGGGTTGGAGAGCTCGCTCCTATTCAGCTAGGAGCGCTGGGGGGTTTTGTTTTTCTTTTCCACGCTGCCCGTCTTGCCTCATTCTCCACATCGTCCTGAAGCCAGTTTAAGTCCTGTGCCATGCCGAGGGACGGAGCTGAGGGACACAGCCCTGCACAGAGAGTTTAGGTGCTCCTCAGTTTTTGGGTGGAGAAGAAAAAGCACCAGGGCCAGGTCTGAACCTGAAGCACAAGGGTGACTCTGAGGGCAGCACGGACAGGACTGAAATCGTGCACTACAGAGCTGAGTGACCCCTGGAAGTACACAGCAAATATTTAAAATCAAAAGCCTGTTAAACTTTTATATTTGCAGTACTCTGCATCCAATCCAGTTAATTATAGCCCTTTAAAAACATCTGCATTTCATAAAGGACTAAGTTTTCTTCCCCTCAGGCTGCCCCTCCTGAGACATCCCTCTCCAGGCTGCTGGGTTACACAGTAATTACAATCCACAAGTACCTGACATCACCACCAAGTGCAGTGCATTATGGTTTCGAAAACAAGAGAAACAATATTGCTCAAGATGGGTCTGAGCCAAAACCCCAGCTCCAAACACCATCATTTTTTCTGGCAGAGTTGAGAGCCAGAGCCCTGCGTGGCAGCCAGGGCCCCCCTGGAAATGTCACAGGCAGAGAATGGAGGAGTCACTTTGAGCTATGGGAAGGAAAGGATATTTCTCCTGCCTCCTGGCTGGAGGGGTTTAAATACATGCAGGACATCACTGGGAGACCCCTCTGCAACCCCTCTGCCACCTCTGCCCTGGAGCCAGAGCCCCCTTTGTCCCATCCAGCCCAGGGCACACGAGGGTGCTGGAATTGCCAGACCATCATTTTGGGAAGGGATATGGGCTGGACCCAAAGCAGCTCTGGGATGGGAGCAGGCAGCACCACCTTCCTGAGCTGGCAGCACCAGCCCCACAGCAGCACAGGCAACATCCCAGGGAGCCTGCTCTGGGGAAGGCACAGTGCAAGAGGCTTGGGTTTGTTCCCTCCCTTCCAGCTGGGAGGAGGCAGAGCCTGCCTTGAGAGACCCTGCAACCAGCTTATCTATGTTCCATAGGTACACGCATAATAGATACACATCATTTGGCTTATGGCCACCAAAGTGCACTCAGCTGGTACCTAAAGCAAAGTCCTTAATGGTGTTTTATGTGGTAAATCCCTCTTCTCCTCCTCTCCAGAGACAGAGGCTGGTTCTGGGGTGAGAGCAGGGCAGGAGCATCAGCCTCACCAACCTGCAGGAACAGCCTCCATGACCCACCTCCTTCTTGCTTTGCTGAGCTCTCAAGGCCAGATCTCTTTCCTTGTTCATTTATCAGCTTGTTTCCCTGCAGAGAGGAGCTGGTTAGAGGAGAAAGAGTGTGATTTTCAGTCCACAGAGCAAGCAATTTACTTTTTAAGGTTGTTTGCCAAAACCACATTCCTGCTTCAGCTCCCAGTCCAAGCTGAGGGGAGGCTGAGATCAGAAACAGGAGTCGGGGACTGATTTTGCTCAGTCGCTTGTGCTCTCTCTGCCTCGTGTGAGAGCTGAGCTCGCTCAAGGGTTGAGGCATCCTCTGTACCTTCACATCTGAACAACAAGCAGGGAAAGCAAAAACCACAGGATTTCCTCTGCTGTCAGCAATACCCAATAAATTCACAGCAAGAGCGAGCCTTTAAAAGAAAAAATAAAACTAAAAATCCCCCAAACCAAACACTTTATCCTTTCCTGGTCTAATTGGGGAATAAACTTAATATCTAATTTTAAGGGTGAAGTGAAAAGGAAAGGGATGAAAGGGAGTTGAGGCAAGCACTGCACCCAGCCGTGATCACAGGCAGCAGGCTGGGGCTGCATCTCCAGAGGAAGCAGCAGCTCTGCCTTGATGTGCTCCGAGTCAGTGGGGCTGGGGCAGGAGTCAGGCCCTTCTCTGCCCCATACAGGTGGTGGGAGCCCATGCCTGCCACCACCAGAACCTGGGAAACCATGGAAAACAATGAGCAGCCTCAGCTGGGAGCTGCTGTGTGCTGGGAGGAGCTGGAGCACCGTGGGTGCTGGGTGTGAGGGGCTGAGCTCAGTCTCCCTTATCCTGGGCACAGCCCCACTCAGGTTAGTGGGGTGGTTCCTGGGTGATAATCCATACATGGTCCCTCTGTCCCAAAGGAGCCTTAAAAATGCCTTGGAACCCAATTAAAGGGTGCTCAGATGATGCAGAGACATCCTGAGAGCTGCTGCCTTGAACCTGTAGGGAGCCAGGCTGGGGGTGGGAAGCCCAGCTGGGGACATAGGTCCTGACCCCTCTTCCCTCACTCTGCTGCTCACCAGGCTCCCTCTGCTCTCCTGCTGGCTCAGGACCATCTCTTCAGCTGGATGTGTCCAGCTGGTGACACAGGAGTGTCCCTCACCATGGCTGCCCAGCACAGCCATAAGGCCTGGAAGCTGCACACTCAGCTTTCCCTCAGCACCCTCTCTTCCTCCCAAAGCCCCACCAGGCTTCTGAGCATCTCAAAGCTCTCCCTGGTCCCCATATCAGAGACACTGTGGTCAAGGGGGTGCTCCTGGGAAGCCCTGGACAGGTCACCTGGGGCACCCCTGGGGCTGTGCAGGTGCCCTGCTGTGTACCCCAGGTCCCCTGGGTTCGGTGCCACTGGAGCAGTCCCCAGGGAGAAGTGGCACAGCCCCGGAGTGTGGGGACCTTGCTGACAGCCAGCCACCCCTTGCAGCTCTCCCTCAGCTTTGCAGTCCTCCCAAAGACAGTCTGCAATTCCCCAAATGGGGGTGATTCCTTAAGGAAAGAGAAGTCTGTGCTTGCTTGTCGTTAAAGAGCAGTTCACCAAAATACTACCTGCTTTTGAGACCTGTTTCTTCTTTCCTTGCTTTCTCTCCCACAAACCACCCCCCCACTTCTGCTGCCTCTGGAGCAGCCCAGCCACGCTCCAGAGCAGTGTTCCAATCCTGGGGTGCTGGCCACCCTCTTGTTTTTGGGTGTTATATCACTTCAAGGACAATTTAACATGCATTGGATGCTGCTCCTCAAAGGGTTTTCCGTGTGCATGAAGCTCTGGGTCCTGCAGGGAGGTGCTGTGAAGCCCCATGGATGGGCTGAACAGAGTCCTGGCACCTGGTCCATCCTCTGAAAGAGCTGGTGGCCCCTTCCACCAGCAGTGCTGGGGTTGTTCTTAAAATGAGTCTCTTGGCTAATTATTCTCTCTCCCCATTGCCCTTCCCTTCTATAACTCTTCCATCTTGTGTGTTTGGCTTGCTGCTCCAGCCTCTCCTCCTGCACGGCTGCACAGACATCAATGGGTTGCAGCAGCTTTTGTCCAACCAGGAGCATCCCAGAAAAGCCTGGTGCTGCAGGGGGAATGCCATGGTGCTGCTCAGTCCCTCTCACAAAGCCAAAATGCCACCCAAGGGCACTAAAGCACCACTGAGCTGATGCCCCCCTGATGCCTCAGGTTTTAGCTNCCACTTAACAGTTTCTTAATACTCAAACAGAGGTTCCCCCTCCATTTCCACAGTGACATGGGGACAGAGGGCACAGCCCAGCTTGGCAGGCTGGCGTGTCTTTAGGGCAAATACATCCTTCAGTGGGAAGAAAAAGGATTTGTCTGTGAAGGATTTGTCTTTCTACATGCAGAGAAGAGATATTTATATTAAAAAAAAAGGCTTGTAATGAACTAGAATACCTTCCTCCCTCACCAAAGGTCAAACTTAGATCCAATTTCAGTCAGGAGGGAGACGTCTGTCAGACAAGCACTAATCACTGTTTAGTATTCATATTCACCTATTAGAAGCTCCATGCTGTAAACATGTCTATGAATTAACAAGGCATCTGGCCTCTCTTATACAATATGAGCAGCTTGGATCATAAAGTGTCTGCAGAAAATAAAAAGTGCCTTCCATCTGTCTCTCCCAAATATCACTGCTATCACCAAAGCAAACAGACCGGCTCTTCCAAAGCAGCGCCGGCCCCCTCCCCCAGAACGTGTTAGTCAAACAAAAACAAGCGTTTCACCGAGAGCACTTGACAGATCTGAAACGGCTCCGAGGAGGAGCCAGGCGCAAATTAAGAACTGGGGAAAAATTAGCTGAAAGATAACTGAGGGGGAAAAAAGCTTCCTAATAACAAGGTCTTTTCTTAGCTCTCTGAGTAATTACCCACAGTGCTGGCGCTGCTGAAGCCGTGGGAAGGTCAGTGGTGTCCAGCAGAAGATGCATGGGCATGCCAGGACCTGTGCCAGGCCAGTGCCACCGTGGGAATTGCTGTCCCCAGCTCTGACACCTTTGCAGCTGGTGGCAGAGAAGGATGCTGTGGGATCATGGTGACCCTTGGAAGGGCCAGAGACTTCACTCAGCCCTGCAGTGTGGAAAACCAGACAGAAGCAGAGGACAGAAACTCTGGCAGAACCAGAGGACACAGCCTCAAGCTGCACCAAGGGAAATACAGGTTGGATATTAGGAAACAGTTTTTTACAGAAAGGGTGATAAAGTTCTGGAATGGCTGCCCGGGGAGGTGGTGGAGTCACCATCCCTGGGTGTGTTTAACAAAGCCTGGATGTGGCACTGGGTGCCAGGGTTTAGTTGAGGTGTTGGGGCTGGGTTGAACTTGATGACCTTGAAGGTCTCTTCCAACCTGGTCATTCTGTGAATTCTGTGATTCTGTGAAAAGGCAAAGCCCAGGCAGCCCTGAGCATCAGGGAAAGGCCTCGTGTGGCTGCCCAGGGGACAGCTCAGCTCCAGCAATGCCACCATCGCAGACTGGCTGCAAGTCCCATCCCAGCTCCATGGGCTGTGTTTTCCCCCTAATCCAGAGCCCTTTGGCTCCTCACTCTGCCCCCTGGATGTCTGTGTGAAATATATGAGAGCTAAAGGTGGGTAATTTGTGCCTGTTCCCAGTCCAGGGGCAGATGGGGCAATTCCAGAGGAGCTGTGCCAGTGCAGGATATCAAAGTGAGCTGCTGGCAGCAGCGAGGGATGGGAGCTGCCCTGCTGTGGGAGGGAAGGGCTGGGGCAGCCCCTGTGATGGTCCCTGCTGGGTTTTTGAGGGTCAGTGGGGACAGCCAGAGGCTGGTGGGACAGCAGGAGCAGTGGCAGAGGTGGGCAGGAGACATCCCATCCCCACAACATCCAGCCACTCCCCTTGTCTCCTGTCCCCTGTCTCACTGCCTTTCCTTGCCTGGTTTCCCAGCCCACTCCAGATTCCAGCTCTGGTGCTTCCCAGGGAAAGCCAGGGCTGGCTAACGGGCTTTCTGCTGGCTTAGCTCCTGCCAAGGACTGGATGGGCCTCAGGGTGAAGGCAGGACCTGGAGCAGAGTGATCATCACTTTTGGGGGCAGCTGCTCACCCGAGAGGCTCCAGGTCCCCAGGACATCACTCATGCCCTGGTTAAAGCTGGTGGCCTTAAACCAACTCAGGCTTCTCTGTCTCAAGGGAGGGGAAGGTCTGCTCTAAACCCCGGCTTTGTTTTCCAAAGATAAATTTAAACCAAGGGGAAGGAAGAATGAGGTTCATAAATCAGGCAGGCCTGAAAATGAGGCATGAAAAATGAACGAACAGAGTGCGTGTGCGAGCGCTGCTGCCCAGACCTGCCCTGCTGGCACAGCCCACCCCGGCTGGCAGCCCCCAGCCCACCACCACTGCCCCAGGCAGAGCTGGCAGCTCCCTGCCATTGCTGCCCCTTCCCCAGCTCACATCCACACACAAAACACCTCGCTGGCCTTTAAACTTGAGCTGCCTGGGCTGTGATGGGCTGGGTGGAATCCAACCCGTGTGCTCAGGCTCTGCCTTGCTCCATTTCCCTCTCCAGGTTTAAACAATGTTTTTGAGCTGATTGGACTGCATGAGATGTTTAAACTTAAAACCAAGGGAGCAGAGGGAAGACATGGCTTTCTGGAAGTGGTTCTCACATCCCCCACACGCATGGATGACAGGAAGAAGAAAACCAGGAGGCTTCCAGACCTCCCAGCTGCAGACATCTGAGGAATTGGCTGTATCCGATGAGCCTCTCTCAGCTCCTGCCTGGCCAACAAGCTGTTCCTAGAACAGCAATGCAGAGTAGTCTGTCTCCTCCAAATCTTCCCCTGGGACAGCATCTCCCTGGGAATGGGGCTGGAGCAGCCTGGCTTGGTGATGGACTCAGACAGTGGGAGGGGGATCTGCACCTTGCCCTAAGGCTTTGCTGTGTGGGGTCCTCAAAGCACAGACCTGGCTTGGATGGCTGAGAAACCCTCACAGTTTGCAGCTCCAAGTGCATCAGGGGTTGTGGCCACAAATATTTGCATTTTGCAAAGGAGAAAGGCCCCAACCAAACAAATCTGAAGTGGTTGCAGCTGCTGTGCTGCGATGTGACAAGGCAAGTTCTGAAAATACCCACCTGTGTCATTTGCCATGCAAATAATTCAAAGAAATAATTCAACCTGGGGCTTAGGGAGAAATGGTGGGAGAGTGGCCAGTGGCTGAGAGAGCCCAGAGCAGCTGGTATGGAGCTGGAAAAGGTGGGAGGGAGGGAGAAGGAAGAATAATGATGGGGAAATTAGAAGTAGTGACCTTAAGTGTCCCCATCTGAGGGACCTGTGACAGGGAAAAGGTCTTATTGAGCTTCACCATTCAGAACATCACCAGAATCCTTCCTTACATCCTTCTGCTGGGGAAAAGCCTCTGAAATATGAGTGTTTTCCTTTCCATAAGGATTTACCTGCCTCTGTTATGCCGTGTTAACCACTTGCACTGCTGCGAAAATCTGCCACAGAAGATTCCCAGCCACTTCCAGGGTCAGGCACCACCTCCTCAGTCCCCCTGGACCCCAGGACAGGAGCAGCTGCTTTTCCCAGCTCTGGGATGGCAGCAAGACCCAGGGCTGCCCTCAGCCACGCTGCTGCCTGACCCCAGTCCCGGGCCACCAAAATCAATAGGGAATTTGTCACCAGCCCCAGAGGGGCCAGGATCAGGCTCTGCATGCACAAGGAAACCCCTCGAGCATGAAAGCTAATTTAAGAGGAGCTCATCTCCTGGTGTTCAGAGACGTGGAGCAAGGAAAAAGCATGACAGATTTTGGTATATTTTAACTGAATTATTGTCCACTGGGGATTGAGCCAAGACCACAAACATTATTTCACTTTCTGGCGAGGCTGCAGTGATGAATATGGGTTTCAAAGGAGAAAAGCTGGGTGGTTCTTGTTTCTAATCTTGAGTCATTCCTCCTCCTTTGGAGGCTGAACACCACAGCACAGGGATGCTGAAACAAAGACTCCTATTCCTTAGCAAGGCATCAGGGTCTGCAGGTGAATGCAGCAAGGCTTAAAACACACATATCAAAATGCAACAGAATTTTGCACTAGGCTCTGTTAAAAATATTCTGTTTAATTGATTTTTTAAAAAAATCTATTATGCTGCTCTAGGCATGGCTATTGATCTGCAGTGCTTGGAGAAGTAATGAAGAAGCCTTCAAATCAATAAGGCCAAAGTATATCTCAAACTATATCTGCTCCACCAGCACAACAGGGATGTGGCCAGTGAAATTCCCCAGTCAGGACCGGGAGTATGAACAAACCTGTTCTGATGACTGCAGAGATTTATTTCTATTGGCATAAACATAACTAATGAAACCTCGGCGACTCTTCACTTCCGTGAAAGCTGATAATATATTGTGGTGCTCACAATGAAATGAGCAAGAACACATTTGCAAAGGAAGAAAAAAACCCAACTCCCTCAACCGTGAGCTGTATTTTCTTCTTGGTGCCCTTGATTCTCCTCCACCCCCTTCCCCCAGACAGGGTAATATTTCTTCAGAGCTCTCGTATGGGCTTTAACAAGGCTTTTGTAAGTCTCCAAGGCTGCAGTTTTAGGTTTTCTTTTATCCCTCACTGTCAGGATGGAGTAGGTAGGCAGCTAAAATCACAGGCTGATAATATTGTTTGGGGCTAACAGCCTTATCTTATCTTGTTCGTATTATTCATATTACCTTAGATAAGCCACCTGGGGCCACACACAAGCAAGATCCAGGGAAGTGACCTCATTACGGTTCAGGTGCCTATTTACTGTAATAAGAACAGCTGGACTAACACAGCCACACTTTGAACTTGGCTGGCACTTTCCATCTGAGGCTTTGACTGGATCCCTTTCACACTTCAGAGCACAGAGGAACGGGAGGAGCCGGAGTTAATCAGCACCGCCACTTTTCCTCCAAAAGGGATTACAGGAGGGTTTTGGCCACTGGACACGGAAGGGCTGTGGAAGGGTGAGTGCTCAGCACCCCCAGAGCTGGGGGGGCTTTTGCTGAGAATCCCCTATTGATGGAAAAGAGATGCTTAAAACACTATCAGCTCTTTATTCCCAATCTAAAGCTGATGTGGGAGAGATCTTGGTTCTGCATTTCTACCCCAAACAGATCCAGCACAGGTTTGCCCTGCACAAGGATTTCCTGTGCCCAGCTCGGGTGCCGAGGTTGGCAGGAATTCAGACAGGTTTCCATGGGCAGAGCCGTGTCCAGGGTGAGAGATCCTGCTGCCTGAATTGCCCAGGAGGGACAGCAGGGTGGCAGCTCTGGGGGCAGCCCCAGCAGCCACGCACTGCTCAGTGCCACGCTGGCTCCAGCTGAGGACCGTGACAGTCACTGAACACTTCAGGCGCTTTCAGCCAGCAAATTAATCTAATTTTTTTTTTTTTTTTTTAAAGGAATCTCCTAAGTTTAAAAATATGGTAATGCAATTAGTGGCTTTGGCAGGCTAATGAAGCCACTTTAAACCCTTGCAAAAATACCATTAAAAGAGAACGCTTAAGAGCCTCTTCAAACTTTCCAAAATGAGAAGTACGTTCGTATTCAGAAGATGCCAATCTAGTCTCCTTTCTCCAAGGTTCAAGATTAATTAGGGACTTGTTTAGTGCATGAATGAGGAAACAAATGAACTCTTGGATCACAGAGCACTGGAACCAATTTTTTAATCATTTTTTTTCTTTACAATTACATTCCTATCAAGAAAGTCTTCATTAGACTTTCTGTCACAGGGCCACATCATGCCAGGTAACTGTTACAACTGCTTGGCTTCCACCCAAAGACTGAACAATATGAGTTTTCTGAGAAATAAATACATGTGAAATATAGTTAACACTGCATTTTCTCATTAAAATGTTATTGCATTTTCGTAATAAATACATATAACCTTTCCTACCTCAAAACAAATGATTTAGAAAAGACCAACAACATCTTCCCCTTTACAAAATCTGCCTGGGTATTTAAAGATTACCTTTGAGAAATACATTAATGTCTGATCTAAGAAGCACCATAAAATAGGTGGAGATTACTCAGCTAAGGAATAATAGATGAGAAGAGAAAAAATATGTTTGAGACGAATTGTTAAAAGAATGGGGTTTGCATGTTTAGTGAAGGAGAAAGGAAAAAAGTAGCTGCTCCTTTTTTTCTTTTTTCAATGAGTTACAACCTGCCCTGGAGATTGGAGGGATTGGTTTGGCTAATCCCATCCAAAATGGAATGCACATTTGGATCAAAACTGTACCAAAATTCAGGCATTTTCTGCTCACGGTGAGGATCAGCTGAGAGAACTCACTCCTCATCACTCCCTTACCCACACACCAGGTTTGTTTTGATGCTGAGAATTTCTCCAGCAAAAAAAAAAAAAAAAAAAAGGCACTAAAATAGATTAATTTGCAGAAAGATACTGCTGTAGTCATGCAGAGAAAGGGAACCAAAACTCCAACGAGGCTGAGCTGCAAAGCACAGACACACAAAGCACGTCGCGAGCAAATGCCAATGACGTGTTCCTTCACTGCTGCTTCCGAGCTTTTACTAATTAAAAAGTTTAATTGCGCTTAGGCGAGCTGCATCCAAAACGCAGGTCGCAAAATCCGTGGTGTCAGGAGCTCCCTGGCAATGAGAGGGGCCCTCGTGTGCCCAGGTGTGCCTCTCATTTTCCTTACCCAGGTGATGAAGAGGACGAAGGTTTCCCTGCACAGCTGGGGAAGGGATGGGGAACACGAACCATGACTGGCACATCTACTCCCTCCTTCCCATTAGCACCCATTTATCATCAGCCAGACCTCCACCAGAGTGCACAGATAATGTTCTCCTAAGTGGAAAGGCAAGGGTGTAATTTTCATAGCTGATTTGTTCGTCTCTACCTCGCTGCTGTCCTTGGAGCAATTGCAGGGCAGAGCGGTGCTGCCCTGCTCTCCCTTCCTTGGGCGTTTTTAAATGAAGGAGCTTCACCTCCTGAGCAGCCTCCCTGACCCCCTTGCTGCCCCACAACCTCATAAAGTCCCTGCAATGGATACTCCCTGGTCAGCTTCACCTCCTGAGCAGCCTCCCTGACCCCCCTGCTGCCCCACAACCTCATAAAGTCCCTGCAATGGATACTCCCTGGTCAGCTTCACCTCCTGAGCAGCCTCTCTGACCCCCCTGCTGCCCCACAGCCTGATAAAGTCCCTGCAATGGATACTCCCTTTGCAGGGCCAGGCTGCAGCATGGATCACGCTCATGGCCTCCTTAGCACAAGCAAAATTTGAAGATTTGTGGGAGGGGAGGATTTTGTGCAAAGACCATGAGGACCTGCAGGCTCTTTGCAGAGTCACCATGGACCAGCACTGAAATCTGGACTTGTTTTGCTTACAGGCTTCCCAGCACATCTCTAAGAAAGCAACAGCAGGCACCTGAGCAGTGGGAACCCTTTGCACAGTTCCTGCCACCACCAAACCTCCAGCTGGGACCCTTTGCTGAAAGGCCAGAAGTCTTTGTTTCAAAACCTCTCCTTCCAGGATTACTACATTAATCCAAGTGATTAGATGGGTCCAGTTGCTGATGTTTTATGTTGGATGAACAGGTCCTGGGTGCAGCAGTAGCTGACTGGGGTGTGCTGTCTCCAGCTGGGCACTTCAGTCATGTCTGTGACAGTTAATGGTGGTAATTTATAGTTCCATAATCCACAGCCCCAGGTTGCCAATAACCTAAGGATACAAACCTCTGAATGTTCTGATAGGAATGCAGAATAACATCCTGCTTGCCTGGATCTTGTCTTTGCCAAGTACTCTGCATCTCAGGCAGGCCTGAAGTGGTTGTGGGATTCCAGAGACCTCACAGAGTTCTGCATGTTTGGGTTGTTTCCATTTCATTTCTCCCATCCTTCTTAGTGCTAGTGACACTCATTTCATGCAGTGACACTCATTTCATGTAGAAAGGAGGTGTTTTTGTCAGATTCCCATCTTTCCTGTCCCTTTCCAGGGAAGTGGTGTAGTTGCCATCCCTAGAGGTATTAAAAGAATACATAGATGTGGCACTTGGGGACATGGGTTAGTGGTGGCCTTGATCTTGGGTTAATGGTCTGACTTGATGGTCTTAAAGGTTTTTTCTGACCTAAATTATTCCATTACCATCTCTGGAGGGCCACATCCCAATGGTTCTTAGATCACTTGATGATCTTGTTTGTTGGACTTAAACTAATTCCTGGTAGTTGGACTGTCTCTGTGGTAAAATCTGGCAGGCTGCAGCCTCTGCCCAGGAAATCCCAGGCATCAGGATCTATTCCTTTCCAGAACTGACTTGCAGAGGCTGTGTGAGGAATATCTTCTCTGCCACCCTTAGCCAATATTGTCAGGCTGTGAGGAACACCACAGATTCAGATTTGCATGTCTGACCTGCTGGGTGGTTGCTCTGTCTCTGAAGGGAGAGATTCTGCATTTCTATTGTGTTCCAAGCTTTCTGAAGCTAACACAGGGCAGAGAGGGGGCAATTCACCCCAAATTGGCAGTGTGCCCAATATCTCCTCAAAAAAGACCCTCCAGCTTTCACCTTTCACATGACTGCTGAGTCTTGTCCCACCAGGGGATGCTGATGCTAGAGCAGAGCCATTTAATTAAAAGGAGAGCTGGAGTTTCAACGAGAACAAGGGAGTGTGGGATGTTGGTGCAAGAGTTATGGGATAATAAAGACCTCTGCCAGCTGCCAGTGAGATGCACAGATCTCAGCAAGCTGGTCACAGATCACTTATTTGCATCAAAATGACAAAATACCTGACTGTGGAAGAAGGGATGTAGGAATATGCCATTCTTCCAGCCCCACTATGACCCCAGGAGCCTTAAATTCAGTTCAATGCAACTCCAGGGATGTTTTGCTTTCTTGCGAGTCTAAACTTTGTATCTCAGGTCCCTCCTTGCCATAAAATACCTGTTTGCATTAAGTAACTGTTTACCCTGTCCCAACAATAACACTGTAGATTGGTCAAGGATGTAAGAAAAGCTGATATTCCCAGTGAGGATGGGGCTGTGTTAATGCAGCAGTTTGAAGATCAGGCTACTAAAAAGGCCAGGCAAAGGTGGTTTTATTCCCAGTGCAGATGCACTTTCCTCAGTGCTTTGTTCTGAGCTGCCTGGCTGGGCAAAGTCTGTGCTCACCTCACATCCAAGGGGCTGCTTTGCCAAAAATCAGACCCAGTGAAGAGGAACTTTTGCATTGAAGGTGTCAGACATCAACCACCTGAGGGCTTGTGCCCAGAATAACCCTAAAGGAGACACCTCTGCTCTGTGCACAGCACCTATTGTCAGCCTCCTGGCATCTCCCAGTGGGGCTTTTTCTGGGGCAAAACCTTGGCTGCCTGGCTTTGTCTTTGAAATGTTGGCTCCTGCCTGCTTCAGTGGGAATCTTGCATCTGTGCTGTGATGTTTTGCTGGGTCTGGCAGTGTTTGATCACAGCAGGTACTGGCAGACCTGCCCTGGGTGTCAGGAGCAGCTCCCTGAGCAGCGGGCAGAGAACAGCAAGTCCTGGAAGTGGAGTGTGGAAGGAGAATTTGCAAACTGCTGTGGCTTTTTACTCTTTGCAGTTCAGGAATATGGAGGAACATCTACAGCTGGACTCTAAATAACCAGGTTAACTACCCTCTGCAAATAGACCAAACCTGCTGCCCTGATCCCTGCTGCTCTCATAGTGTTTTAATAGCTCTTGCAATAAAAAACAGTGAGTCCCAAAGGAGAGCTCTCCATTTATTCAGAAAGATGTTGCTAAATTCCCACACACAACAGATTCCACTGCTGGAATAAGTGCCTCTTCCCTGGCAGCTCTTCTTCCTGCCAGCCAGGCAAAGGCAAGGCACAGAATTATCTGTGTAATCTGATTTGGAAGGTTAACTTCCCTGGATCATAAATAAGCAGGGATTTATGACCATAAAGGTGCACTACCTACAGCTTCAAGGGAAAAGCTCCACGCTCACACCTCCCTCCTCTCCCACTTCTAAAAAAGGGAGAGAAGGATGCCGAGACCCAGAAATTACCATGGCGTAATGGAAGATCCTCAGATAGGCTTGGTTTAATTACACACTTCTATCATTTCCTGCCTGCTCCCTGTCCCATTAGGAAATTACAGCAGTAACTCAGCTAATAGAATCTCACTGTGCAAACAGCCACTGGCCTGCAGGCTCCTGCTCCCAGCTCCTGCTCCCAGCTCCTGGATCCCAGCTCCTGGATCCCAGCTCATGCTCCCAG
>VXBC01013053.1:434656-447234 GCA_013399945.1 Ploceus nigricollis
CTCTCCCACTTCTAAAAAAGGGAGAGAAGGATGCCGAGACCCAGAAATTACCATGGCGTAATGGAAGATCCTCAGATAGGCTTGGTTTAATTACACACTTCTATCATTTCCTGCCTGCTCCCTGTCCCATTAGGAAATTACAGCAGTAACTCAGCTAATAGAATCTCACTGTGCAAACAGCCACTGGCCTGCAGGCTCCTGCTCCCAGCTCCTGCTCCCAGCTCCTGGATCCCAGCTCCTGGATCCCAGCTCATGCTCCCAGCTCCTGGCTCCTGGCATGGCATGCATACAGCAATGGAGCATGGTGGGGACTGGGGGTCCTTCCTGCCACAGAGAAGGGGTTTCTTGCTCAGAGGAACATCCAGTCTCCCTGGAGGGAGAAGCAAGGCCCTTTTCCACATGCAAACAAAGCTGGAGGGAGCCCTGTGTTCTGGGGTCTGTGCTGGGAAACACCCAGAGGCTGCAGAGTTCGAGGGCAGGTCTGAGCTGGGCATGAGAAGATTTGTTGCACAAGGACAGGAGATAAAGCTATTAAAGGAAAATGTCATTCACCCCCCAAAAAAGAAAAAGAAATCCTTTTTTGCATATTTCTTTGCTGCTGAAGGTACAAATGTGCCGGCTGGAGCACAGCCTCTGCTCCAGGGCCCATCGTGTGCGATACAATAGCACAGGAACTACAGAGGGAAGGACGGCCTTAAATCAGGCACCAAATCTCTTCAAACACCACGTTTTCTGTTCAGCCTTTCAGCACTTCACTCATCCTTGGCAGTGGAGCTGACCTGGTCATTTTTCCCTTTGTACTTCTCACCGCCACATTCCATGGCATTTTCATGAATTAACGCAGCAGTGTGGTTTTGTGCTTTACAGATGGAAAAAAAAAACCCTTTCCCTATTTAAATAGAGACATGTGGCAGCTGACATTTCTTGAAAACACTTTGACTCATATTAAGCTTTGTAAGTCCTTTCATTATCTTTAAAGACTCGTAAAAGGCAGGTCTGTGGCAGCAGGAAGAATGGAGGCAGGCAGCCTACCTGGGGGAGGTGGAGGGGCACGGAGATGTTTTGGGCTCCAGGCTCCATCCCCAGCCAGCTCCAGAGCTACTGTTGGGACCTCACCAATCACCTACCCATCACCTCCTCCTGCCCCGAGCAAAGAGAAGCATTGGTGAGCACTGCAGCTGAAAAATGTGACAAGTGTCACCAAAGTGTCACCATCCCCTTTGTCTTGAACTGCAGAGGGAAGCACAACCAGGGGAGCGAGGGTGGAATTGGAGGCAGTTTGCTGTGCAGAGGATTTCTGTTTTCCTGCTGGGTTTTAGAACACTCTCCTCTCTGTTCCAGGCTGCCAGCTGCCATCCCGAGCAGCACAGTCACCCCTCTCTCTCAGCTGGGGTGATGCCTGCAGGGCCAGCACCTTCCCTTGGTGGGTTCCTGCTTCCCAGCCCTGCTGAGAGGTGCTGGGGGTGCTCTGCTCCCTGGTGCTGCCTCTCCAGACCTGTCCCTGGTCACAGCAGCTGGTGCTGAGCCCCCTGGGTTTGAGCCCAGTTGAATTCCTGAGCTCTGAGCAGCATCCCCGGACACACCGACGGATCTGGCACTGCTGTGACCCACCAAAACTTCCCCTGCACTGTGCTGGAAAACATCTACTACTTCTAAATGGACTCCAAAAAGCCACAAACCAAATTATTTTGAGGAATGAATGAGGAGCATAAAACTGTTTTCAAAGGTGGTGACACCACCGGTGCCCAAGCAGAGGTCAGGGTGGAGGTCTGTGTCCCCAGCCCGTCACAGAGCAGTGCTGAGCTGGCAGAAGGAGAGGAGCCACCCCTGCCCTGGCACAAAAACCTCCTCTCTGGAGCTGAGCAGGGTGTGGGACACCAGCTCTGCTCTTGTGCATGGGCAGCACTGCCTGGTTCTCTCCACTGCTCCACTCCTGGCTGCCAGCAATATTTTATTACATTTATTGAGGCACTGACTGCCCAGGGCAGCTGTGCTGCCCCCTCCCTGAGAGTGTTCAAGGCCAGGCTGGATGAGGCCATGAACTATCTGGTGGAAGGAGTCCCTGCCCATGGCATGGGGATGGAACAAGGTGTTTCCAACCCAAACAACTCTGGGATTTCTGTGATTCTATTCCAAAACCCCCCTTCACATCTGTCCCTTATAGCTGTGCTCCCCAGGACAAGGCTGCACTGAAACCTTTGGCCAGAGAAAGGTGAAGCTCAAAGAGTTGGAGATTAAATAAGAGGAGGACTCAGGAGCAAGAAGCAAGCAAAGGGGGAGCAGTGAGGGGAAGCAGTGAGGAAAGCACTGCCCAGATGGGATTCTCAGCTCATGGAAAGGCAGAAGTGGCAGTGCTGGTGTGTGGGTGGTGCCTCATTGCACCTGCTCAGGTAATGGAGATATCACTGCTGAGCCACACACACACATTGCACCAACCCCACCACAAGTGAAGGAAACCAGGCAATGATTTTGCATATCATTGTTTGCTAAAAATTAAAAGAAAATTTCTATCTCCTTGTATTTTTTCTCCTTCCCTCCTCTGTGCCAGACTCCAGCTGCTCTCATGGGTGACCCTCCTGCCTGGCAGGGGACAGGAACCCATATGTCAGAATCTGTGATATTTAGATGATTCCAAAGTTAAGAAAGTCTCTGTCTTTCAGCCCCGTGCCAAAGAAGAAGTCGTAATTGGTCTGTGCTGGTTTTCAAGGTTGTTTATCCTTGCTCATCTCTAACATGTTCTCTCTGCCCTGCAGCAGCTCTGTCCTGCAGGACGGTGTGCGGGGCTCTGCCCTCAGTGGGATGTTACAAACATTATACACTAAAAACTACCTGTGCTGTATTTACAGTAACTGCCAATGTCTGTCACCTGTGTTGGACAGTGTGTCCCCAGTCTGAACCAACAGAACAGAGCCAACACTGCAGTGAGACATGGAGGGCATGGAGAGAGAGAAAAAGGACAAGGCACGCCCAATTTCCTCCATCTTGCCCCCCAAATCCCTTATCTAAAAACTCTTAAATTCTACATTTGCACACATGCCTCACTAATTACTGCTTATATCAGATACTCAGAGCTTGTAATTCATGTTGTAAGATTGAAAACTCTTTTCCATGGACAGGGATCACAGACAGTGTCTCTCAGGGCTCTGTACAGGGGGGTTCCTGACCCCTGCCAGGGTCCCAGACCTTCCAGGGCAGCCAGAGGGATGCCCTGCATTCCCACACCCATAAACTGTGGCCCTGAGGCCATGACTAAGGTTGGTGAGGATGGTGGGTGCCAGACCAGGGTTGTTGTGGCAGTAGTCAGGTCTCACCCCTTGGCTGAGAGGATGGTGCAGGTAGGGGACTCCCCAAAGGAGCCAGTGTGGAGCCCAGGAGGAACAAGACCCAGTGACACTGCCCCAAAATGCTGCTCAAGGGCTTTCCTGTGCATGTGACAGCCTAGTCAGAGAGTGAGAAAACAAGATAAGTTTTCCTAAAATTGGCTTGTGAGACTTTAGGGAGTTGAAGATAAACTATAATAGCTTATTATTATAAACAACCTGCAGGTGTTGTTTTCCTACTCTCTGTTTTCCTGTTTTTCTCAAAGATTGTTTATAAGAAAGGCATTTTGTTAATTAGCTAATCAAGTGAAATGTATTGATTAATTGACCAATCTGGTCTGTCTGTATCAGAACAGTCTATAAAAGAGAAAATTTCAAAGTAAAGAGAGATGCTGTGCAAACCACCCTTCTGGTGAGTCTGTGTCATTTCTTACTCAACAGTGACACTTTCCCTGGGCTGGAGGGTCCTGCCAGGGGGTGGTGGGTGCCAGATGCTGCTGTCCCAGCTCCAGCCCCATCTAACCCCAGCAGCAGCCTGGCAGTTCTGCCTTTCCCCTTCCCCACCACACAGCAGACCCACACAGATATCTCAGGTGGGGTTTGGTCCCACAGAGACATTTCAGGTGGGGTTTGCTCTCACACAGACATTTCAGGGGGGGTTTGGGTCCCACACAGCCGATGCCAGCTGGGAAGGGAAATGCTGAATGAAATTCCCAACCAGCAGAACAAGAATTTTCAAAGGAATGAGAATTGCGTTCCCTGAAGCACAGCCCCAGCACTGCTCTTGGGTCTCTGCTTCTGAAACTGAAATTTAAAAAAAAAGTAAATAAGTAGGGTTCTTACTTCACCCTCTGCCCAGGTTTGCAGCTCTGTGGGAAAGGTGGGGTCCCACACAGACATTTCAGGTGGGGTTTGGTCCCACACAGACATTTCAGGTTGGGATTTGGTCCCACACAGACATTTCAGGTGGGGTTTGGTCCCAGGGAATGGCTGCAGACCCCCACGACCCCACACCACCTGCCCCAGAGGTGCAGAACACTGCTCAGGGCAAGGAAAACCTTTCCATGGGGCTCTTCAAACCAAACCTCCCCATAACCACCCCCACTGGCTTTGCACTGGGATGGCAGCACAGCTCAAATCCCTTTGTTAGCACTGACCTAGTTTGTGGACAGGATGTGTGAGGCGACCCCAGCCCCTCGCGTGCCCCGCGCTCACTGCTGGCATCGGCGGCGGCACGGAATGATGAAAGGACACAGATTCCAGCACGAGTTTTCCAAGGGGAACCAATTAAAAATAAAAGAATCAGCAAAAACTGTTCAAAGCCTTGTGAAAAAAAATCACTGGGCAATATCCTTTTAAGGAAGGATCATCTCACCTTCCTCATGTGCTGGATCCTGGGGCAGCCTACCCAGCCTATTGAAGTGGGCATCAGAGGGATGTGGACAATTAAAATTTACCTTGGACAAGGCTGCTGATAAACTGAGTGGCACTGGGGCTGCCACAGGGGAAGGCAGCTTGGCAGGGCTGGCTGGTGATGTCCCTCCCTGCCCTGGGCACCGTGGAGCTCCTTTCTCCCTGGTTTTCCCTGAGGAAAAGGGTCTGGGCCTCAGCACCTCATCCCTGCATTATGTACATGGGGCTTAGTGCAGATCCAGGGCCAGCAAACAGGGTTTGACCCTGCCTGGGCATGGCTTTGGGGGTCCTTCTTCCAGCTCTGGTCACAGCTCTGCATGTTAAACACACACAGAGCATTGTGTAACTCCTACAGAGAGCCACAGAGGAGTCCAGATCAAAGAGGAGTTCACATCAGGCTCGAGCTGTGCAGGTTTTCCCAGTCAGGACCTTGTGCACAGCACTGGCACCCTGCCTTTGGGCAGAGGCTCCTCCCAGTCCCTCACACGGTGCCCCCCAACAGGGCAGATCAGAGCTGGGTGGAGGGCCAGCCCTTCCCCAGCCTGGGAGAGATGAGGTGGCATTTACCCCAGGAAAACCAGGCATTTTTCCACAGTTTCTGCAGGAACTGCCAGGGACGGGCAGGCCAGCCTCCCCCCTGGACTGAACACACCCAGAGCTCAGCAGACACTCGGACACAGCCACTGAGTTGTCCCCAGTGCCAGCTCCCAGGACAGCTCATCGGGGTGTGACACCACCCCCAGGACCCCCTGGCACTGCAGTGAGCTGTGACCTGGGCTGTGTCACCTGCAGGGTCACCCTGAGCACTCCAGCAGGGCAGCAGCAAACAGAGCTCCAGCACTGCAGGGCATGAAGGCTGAGCTAGAGCAGAGACCGGACAGAGCTAAAGAATAAAGCAGGGATTTATTCAAAGGATCTCCTCCATGGATCCACCTTGGGCAGCACAAGAGCCCAGCCAGGGCTGCACCCAAGATGAACCAAAATGGTCCCAAAATGCACGGCCGCTCACGGGGGCTCTCACTGTGATCAGTTCTGCTCCATTTGCACCTTGGAGTTCATTGTCCAGTTATAGCTTTAGCCCATGCAGTCCCATCCTGCTTGGTTTTCTCTCTTCAGCCCACGTTGTTTGTGCTCTTGAGCCTGAGATTTGGATCATTTGTCCTTGGTCCCCAGCTGGAGAAGGAATTGTTTTGTCTCCCTGCTCTGTGCACAGAGCTCAGCATCCCCTCATATGAAGCTCAGACCCACACACTAAAGCAGCACAGAACCTGAAAAATATAAAAGCCAAAACCTGAGGCATCACTGGTGAGCCAAGATTCACTCCCTTCCTGTAATTACCAAGCCCTGTGATCACTAAATTCACCACCAGGACATGCCTTGGGATTTCTTTTTTTTGTGGCAAAGCCTTCTAATCCCCATCTGCCTGGGTCCTGGGGGCTGGGGTGTGAGGAATGGTTTTTAAATTGCTGCAGATCCACGTGTGCCCAGCCCGTGGGGTGTGCCCTGGGCAGCAGCTTCACAGCCCAGCAGGAGCCCAGGAGAGCCTGGCCTGAGGAGACCAAAGCAAATATCTGCAGGGGAATGGTAATTAGAGCCTCTCCCAGCAGCAGCCCTTTCCTGAGAGCTCCTGGCTGCCAGCAGCTCTCTGCCTTTGGCTTTGCAGGGGATGCAGGCACATCCTGCCTGCCCTCCAGGGAAAGCCCAGCCTCCAAAGCTGCCAGAACCTGTGCCCTAGGAGCTGTGCCAGGCCACAGCCATAAAAAAGGCCAGGGAGGAAAATTAGAGCTTGTCTTGTGTGCCCTTCTAAGGCATTTGCCATGGGCAAAGGGCTTAAGAAATTATTTTATGCAGCCACTTTGGTTAAAAATTAAAAGCACGATGATGATGATTGTTATTTGTGAAGCTGGAAGAGAGGCACTCAGCAACCAATTACTATTACTGTAATTATGTGGAGCTGGAAGAGAGGCACCCAACCTGTGGTGACCCTGGGGCTGTCTGCACCATCCTTAGGGACCACCCTGCACCCATCCAGGCCTGGGAGGTCCTCGTGGAGCAGCACAAGGTTGGCTCAGCACCCACCTGCACTGGGCAGGGCTGGGAGCAGGATCCTGCGGACTCCTGGAGCTGAGCTGGCTCTCCCGGCCCTTGGGGCTCTGACTGCAGTGCCCAGGGGCTGTGGCTTGTCCTCACAGCCATCCATGTGTCCTGTCCCCCACAAAGTGTCACAGCAGGCAAAATCAGTGAGGGTGAGCCCAGGAACCACAGGGAATGACAGGAGATTTACTGCCCTGAAGGGGAGCTCCTGACATCCCCTCTCGCTGGAAAAGTTGGTGTCCAGCAGCTTTCAGGGCACAGATTTACACCTCAGCCTCCAGACCCCACCAGCAGCTGATGCAGGAGCCTGGGGGGATGTGGGGTGAAGCCAGGCTGGGCCTGCCTGAGGCTCCAGCACAACATAAACCCCCCAAACCTTCCCCTTGCTCCACCACAAACACCTCCTGCAGTGGGGGAGCTGCCAGCCTCAGGAGCAGGGTGAAGGTTGGGGCTTGCAGCCTGTTGCTTCGAGGTGAACACCAGAAGTCAAAGGCTTTTGCTAGAAATCTCAGTTTCTGGTTACTTCAGCAAAGCTGACAGTTCCTGATGGTTCCTGCTCTTGGTTTCTGCCTTAGGGGGTGGGATTTGTTTTGAAATTTGGAGCAAAAATAGCACAACAGCTCTCAAGAAGGCACATGGTGAAGAAGAGGTCATTTTAACAACGTGAAAATACTTCCAGGCATTTAAAACCAAATGTTTCTGGCGTGCTTGTGGCTTGGAGGAGCAACAGGCAGCTGTGCAGGCACCTCTACTCAGCACATGTGGGGCAGACCAGTCCCCCCCTCATCCTCTGCAAAATCAGATCTGACAAACCTAAAGCAAGAGAAAATCAAGACATGACTATGAAGGACAATATCAGGCCAAGCCTGTTAAATTATCTCCCCTCTTTCTGTCATGTCTCATTTGCTGCTGAGCTGTCAGGTCCCACCCCCATCAGCCAGCTCCCATTTCATTTTCCTTCCTCTCTAGGCCCAACCAGAAGGACTCTCCTTAAATACCTGGAGAGTCACCCTGTCTCTCCTCTTTAAATGCCTTGAATTTCCCTTGCCACACCTCCAGAGGTGTGATCCAGGTTGTTTCTCCTGCTTCCCAAGCTGCTGATCTGGCAGAGGGGACAGAACACCCCCTTTGTCCTGCCCCAGCCATGCCCGCGTGCCAATAGCAGCAGATCCACCCCTGCCACCCCCTCCCGGGCTGGGGACACCAGCAATGCCATCCCACGGGCACTGATCAAAGGGCACAAGAAACTTTTGATTGATGGCTTGTCCTGGCCCCCAGCAGTGAGCCAGAGCCGGGACAGAGCCTGGAGAGCAGGGCAGCGAGGGGATGCTGCTGTGCCAGCCACCTCTTCCTCACCTTCCTCCCCGGAGCACCTCATCCAGACCCCACACTGCTTCCTTCACTCTTTTTCTCTCCCCCACAGCACAAGAAGAGCTTTGGTGGCAGCTACAGAGGAGCAGGAAAGAAATGACACGAGGGAAAATAACCCAAAGCACCCTCTGGTCACACAGGAGCAGGGATGGCTCTTCCATCAGGGACCTCCACTGCTGCTCCCAACAGGAAAAACGAGATAAAACCTTGCACAGCTGCGCTGTAATTTGCCCTGAGCAAAATCACAAGCACACAACATCTGCACGTCCCCTACACCCTCCTGCCCCTGTCCCCGTGTCCCGCCGGAGCCTCAAGGTCGGCATCACAGCGGATTTCCTACGTGCAGGGACAGGCAATCCTCAGCCAAGCACAGCCCCGCGGGGTTTTTACACCCCGCAGCTTCAAATCAGCAAGAGCTGGAGCTTGTTGGAAATGTAAATGTGCTGGAAAACAAGCTTCAGGTGGGGTTCAGCAGCAGAACCTCGGCACACGATAGCGATCACGTTTCTTAATGTTAATTTCTTATCTCGCCTCTCCAAAGTCCTTTGCAAGGATTTTATCCTGTTAGAGGAAATCCATCCCCCTGATTTTCCCAGGCTTATAGAAAAGCAAAGAAAAGTATTGATCCTAATGAGATAACACTGACAAGAAAATGGCAAGAGCCAGTTCTGTTTAAAACCAACTCTGTTTTTGACTGGTGAGAAAAATACATGATTATCAATTATCCATGCAGATGGGAGATGTCCAGCCTAGATATCCAGTCTGCTTTTCATGGTAGCCTCCAAATTCCAGCTTTTTAAATGTTTTTCTCAGTGTGTTTTGTTATTTAAAAAAATAAAATAAAATAAATCCCAAACTGACAGTTGTCCCTTATACCAACCAAATCCCAGAACCACCAGCAGTTTCATATTAAAAGACCATTTGGTGGCATTTTAATCTCTGAAGGTAATGTAGATATTTGTCATTTCTGATCTCCCCTTTCTGCAACTGTCCACAGATGACGAGATCCGTGAAATTGCTACTGCCAGGGAGTGAAATGAGAATTAACCTCGTGCCCATCAGCTGCCTCAGCACCACCCTTTCCACGCCAGCCTTGACCATGGCCATCAGAGAGGTGGCTCCTGGGGCCACGCTGCCACTCACCCTGCACACCAGGGCCCCATCTTTGCAGATAATAAACACCCCCGTGCTCACAGATTGCTTTAAACCCAGCACTTTCTTCCCCATTCTCATTTGCTTTGCCTTTCATGCTGCTTTCTCATGTATAAAAGGGGAACTGGGGGAAAAAAAGAAAGAAAAGACACATGAACACCTGAAAATCCTTTTCATATACCTGCTGCTGCTACCACTCGGTGCTGAATCTGAATAGAAACGGATGGGAGGGAGATGGGGAAGGATGAATAACATTTCATGCCCTGTAGTCAAACATAATTTCAGGCAGGAGACGAGCAGGAACTGGTACAGTGGCTCATCCTGGCAGAGAGCTAATGTGCACTTCAGAGCCTGCTCTTTGAAGGCTGGGGTCTAATTTCCAGCCTGCAATTACTGCACTGGAAATAATTTCCCAGAAAATGGGGTCACTTTTTGGGGGTGGGGTAGGGTTGGATTAAGGGGGGGTCAGAGTCCCAGCGTGGATAGGTTGTCAGGGCTTGGTGGATGTGGCAGTGTGGGCATGCCCTGGGGTGCTGGGCACTGCTGCTGATCTCCTGAGCTTCCAAGGAGCCAGCACACAGGACTTCTGAGTCCTTCTTCTCATGCTGTCAGCTGGAGCAGCTCTGTTCCCACAGATTGGGGTTGTCCTTGCTGTCCTACAGCCAAGATTTTCCTATAGGTCTGTGTTTCACACTCAAAACCTGTGGCCTGATTTTCCACAGCTCCAAAAAATCCGTGTTTCTCCTTCCAGCCAGGAGCTCAGGCTTTGCACAGGCAGTTTCTGATTTTCAGCAGCACTGTAAGGACAGATTCTGTTCCACCAAGAGCTGCTCTGCTCCAGTTCCAGCCAGGCAATGCTCCTGCCTGGAGGCTTTGCCTTTGCTCCTGCTGGCCTGGAGCTCCAGTCACACACAGCAATGGTCATTAAGGGCCAGATCTGCCCAAAAACCCCACAGCACAGGGAGTGTTTGACAGCAGAGTCTCTTTCTGTGGTACCTGAGAGAGCCCAGGGAAGGCTCTGCCTTTCTGCCTTACCCATGATAAGTCTGCCAAAAGTAGAATAAAGCAGAATGACCAAGGACATATGGTGTCCCTCAGCAGGGCTGGGGACCCTGCTGCTTGCTCATCTCAGATTTATCCCAAATAACTGTCTCCAGATGGGATTTGCTGCGATTCTGCTCTGACCCAAACTGACCACACTCTGCAGCTCAGACTCACAAAGGTTTTAGAGCACCTAAACATGCAAACAGGCACCTGGCAAAGATTTTCAAAAGCAGCTAAGAAGATTAGATGTCCAAGTCCCATTGGGCTCTGAGAATTAGGCATGTAACCTGCTTAGGCGCTTTTGGAAATTCTTTCAGGGATTTAATTGTTTGGGTTGAAACTTTCTGCAGCAAGTGTGTGCTTCTCCAGCTGTCCCAGCAGCACCTCCAGCCTCTGCAGCCCAGCTGGTTCTGTGGGACAGGGGACAATTCTGGCTGAGGATGGGGACAATTGTGTTGACAGGACATTTTTGGACGATTTTGCATGCTTTAGAGGAGGAACTTGGAATTTAGAGTGTGGTGGCTGAGGCCCTACTGTCAAGTCTTAACTTCTTTCTGCCAGGGTTGGGATTAAATGAACGAGAGGGTATTTGTTGTTTGGACTCAGATGTTGATTAGTTCTTATCTCTGTTACAGTCTCACAAGCTGTGAATTCTACAGCACTTCACTCCAACAAACTAAAAATGGAGCCCTGTCTCTCTCTCTACAANCCTCACCTTTGCCACGTGCTTTTCACTGTGCTGATGAGGAGCTGCACAAAGGTCAGGAGGAAGGCAGGGCTGTCCCCTGGCTGCTGGAGACTGCCCTGGTGCAGAGAAGGGGTTGGGAAAGAGCCAGGGAGGGAGGACTGAGCCTGGCAGGGTGGGTGGGGAAAGGGAGAAGGGGACAGAGGTCAGGGAAGGGAGGATCCAGGCTGAGGTGCCCCAAAGAGCTGGGATGGGACAGGAAATGCAGTGACTGGGACAAACTGGGGAGGTGACAAATTTGTACCAGGCTGACAGGGTCAATATGGAAATGGTCAAGAGAGCAGGGAAGTGGCACTGTAGCTTATGCCTGCTAAATCCTGTAAGCTCTCCTGGGCCTGGAAGGGAGCCCAGGGCTCCTGCCTCAGCCAGCACTCAGTGCCAGCAGGGCTGTGCAGCAGAGCCCCCGGGCAGCCCCCAGCACTGCCCCTCACAGCCTGTGCCACCTCTTCATCCCAGCTTCCCACCTCTGCCCCCCTGGAGCCCTGAGGATGGGGGACATGACAGCCCAGGAAATTTTAAATTACAAAGAGCTGCAAAACCCAAAAAGAGCTTGTCCTTATAAATAAGCAACCTGCAAAACAAATTGCTCTGCTTTCCCCTCACACTTCAGCAGCTGCCAGCAGGCAGGGTGTGTGTGCCAGGAGCTGGGGCACCAGTTCAGGTCTGGGTTGAGTCCCTGCTAATTCACAGACTCGCTCCATGCTTTGGACAAGGCACTTGGCCCCTCACTGCCTGTCAGAAGGATAAATTCCTCTCCCCACCTGAGAGATGTGCTGCAAATGAGATCCACTCGTAGGTGTGCAGACAGCACTGCTGGTACATAGGAAGAACAGTATCTCCAGTGCTTTATCACAGTCACAGAAGGCTGGGGGCAGCAGGAGAGGGCAGTGCCACAGCCCCTGTGCAGCTCCCAGGGCTCTGGGCTGGGGCACAGCTCGTAGCTGGTGGTGCCAAAACACAGGTGCTGCAGTTTGGCCAGCATGAAGCTGCAGCTGGGGCTGCCCTGGGATGCACTGCCCAGGCCAACAGTGGTTAAATGGGCTGAGTTTTACAGTTGCCACTTTGGAGCACTGTGGGCAGTGAGGAATTCGGCTCAGCCTGGGATAACACCTTGGCTTCACCTCCCTTTTCTGGTCTGGAACTGAGGGCAGCAAACAGGGCTGGGCTCAGCTGAGCCTGCCTGCTGTGAGCCATGGGCAGGTGAGGGTGTGCCCCCCTCAGAGGTGCCAACAGGGGAGGGTGTGCCCCTCTCAGAGGTACAAACAGGTGAGGGTGTACCTCTCTCAAAGGTCCAAACAGGGGATGGTGTGCCCCTCTTAAAAGTACAAACAGGTGAGGTTGTGTCCTTCTCAGAGGTACTGTGGGAGACCAGGACATCCCTCTGGCTGCCCTGGCTCATCTGAGCCCCTGGCAGGTGGCTCAGGAACCTTGGCACAGAG
>VXBC01013053.1:458464-493047 GCA_013399945.1 Ploceus nigricollis
AAAAAAAAAAAACAACTAAAAAAACCAACCCTGACTTGTACCCAAACAAGACACTCCATTGCACGCACTTCTCCCCCTGGGAGATGGTGGAAAAACAAAATAAACCTGTGTGAGTGCTGCTGGTCACCCTGCTGAGGGTGCTGCTGCAGGAAGGGGCTGTGATGGGCTGTGCTGAGCCATCCCACAGCTCCCACGTGGAGCAGGATTTGTACATTTGTGGAGTCACACACAGCCTGGGTAGAGCACACCATCCAGGAGTGCAGGAGCCCCCTGGCAGAGGGACAGGGTACCAGGGCAGGGATGCCCTCACTCAGCATCCTGCTGACTCCTCGGGGCTCCACGTGCACCCTGGGGCAGGAGCAGAGCCTCGTCTGAGCCAAGCTCATCGTGCCCAGCACAGCAAAGGAGGTCACAGCAGCCTTTGGGGTCAGAGCAGGCACACCCTGCCTTTGAAGCTCCCCGCAGCCGGGTGGGGTGGGGTGACAGCGTGGCTGTGTCACACCAGCAGCCCCAGGGCAGCCCTGCAGCTCGGGGGAGAGCTGGCAGGGCAGAGAGGAGATCAGATAAGCTCAGCAAGAGCTCCACCAGCACCATAATCCACCTGCCTTTCATCCCTCATCGGCTGCCTGCCTTCACACCGGCACCGAGCCTCCACCCCAGCCTCCACCCCTCCTCATCCTCAAGCAGAGCCCACCTCGGTGTCTGCCCCAGCCTGCTGGGCACACCCTGGTGGCCGTGCTTTCAGGCCTGTTGGAGATGCAGCCCCTCAGGGCACCTGGAGCCCCATCCCCTGCATCGCCACTGAGCAGCTGCTCCAGCCCCTGCAGCATCACTGCACCACCCAAAACAGCTCCAGCACCACCAGGCAGATGCCCCTCGCCCCAGAGAGGTGCAGGTGTCCTGGGGAGAGGGGAGGATGTCTTTGTGCCCCCTCCTCCCTTTGTTTAATGCAGCTCTGGGGTGCCAGGGAAATGCCAAACCCTCCCTGAGGGAGAGCATCGAGGTGTTTGTACCCTCCTTGATTGTATCTCTCTCCACTTGTGGAGCTGGATGTTCTGGGGACCCAGAACCTCCCTGAGTGCTGTTAACGCCCCCCAGCAGTGCTGCAGATGTCCCAGGGGCACCATTCAAACCCCTCGGGCTCTCCCTGGTTTCTGTCTCACAAGAAAGGGAGACTTCCAGCCCCTGATTTACCTTCCCTGTGCCACTTACTGCCTCCCTTTTCATGTGCATGGATCATATCCCCGCATATTTATCTCATCTTCAAAATAAATGTTCCCCCTCATCCTTCAGTCTCTGCTCATCTGCAAGGCTTGCGGTGCCTCCAATAATTTTTGTTGTCTATCTCTTGACCCCTTCTATTCCTGCTGTATCTTTTTGAGATGGATTGACTGGAAAGGAACATGCCATCCCAGGCAGGACCGCAGCACTGATTTATGTGCTGGCATTAGAATACTCTCAGCAACCTTTTTAACCCCATTCTTCCTCAAATTTCCTTTGCTTGTCTGGTGGTGGCTGTACACCAGAGCGGAGATTTGCACGTGGATGTCTCTGCTGATGCTTCTCCCCTCTTCCCAAACATTTACAGCTGATTTGGAGCTCATCATTGCTCCTTCCCACCTGCAGCATGCTTTGCATTTGCCTCTCTGCTCACCAGCACGCTGCCCAGCCCTCCAGTTTTATCAGGGAAAACCCCTGGGAGGTTTTCCACCTCTTCTCTTGACAAACCAAAGGCACTTGCAAGTTTTGCTATTCACCCGTTCTCTTTTTTCCCCCAGCTCATAAACGACTGCATTACACAGCACCATGCCCCGAGCACATCCCTGTGGTAAACCTGCAGCAAAATTCTTTTTCCCATTGGTTTTCAGATGGTTTCTCCCCTCATCAGTGGCTTCCCCTTCTCCCAGTGCTCCCATTTTCCCATTTTCAGCCCGAGTGGCACAAAGGGCACTAAGGATTCCCCTGGTGAGGCCACAAAGGGGAGGCTGAAAGCTTTTCTGTCCTCCCTGGGATTTAATATTCAGTCAGAACAAAGACAAAGGATGGGGAAGAGGGTGGGGAACACTGATGTGAGACCCTGGATTTGGGCTCCGGCTTCCCTGGGGAACACCACCACAGCAATAAAGCTCAGGGGAAAGGATCACAAGCACCTGGGGCTGAATGAAGCCATTCTCCAAGGAAAGTCCTCCCATGCACCCACCTCTCCCTTGTCTGCATCCAAGCCCGGGCAGCAGATGCCTGTCCCCCAAAAAACAAAAAAACCTGCCCAGCAAGGGGCTCCCCGTTCCTGCTGGGCAAAGCTGGGAGCAGAACTGGCTGCTGCAGGCAGATCTCCACTCCAAGCTCTCCGTGTTTTTCCACGAATTGGAAATGTGTTTCCCCCCTCTCCAGACATGTTTCTATTCAAATCAGTATCAGCCATTCTGCGAGATATTTGCCTTCCTGCATTTATTTCCCAATAACAAAGCTGTCCTCAGCTTTTTAGAGCTGGTATTTTTATTTTATTTAGTTAATATTTTTAAACATTACTACTGCTATAATAAATGTTAACTATTTGTGCTGAGCTCTCATTGCCTTGGCAGGGGCCTTTATGTGTGCAAAATAACAGCAAATCATAATAAATAATAATAATAAATTATTATGGTTGATTACAAGGGAATGTGCTACATTTTTATAAGCTCTAGACCACCTACAGCTCACAAAATATAATGGGAAACATTAAGCCTTTAACTGGTTTTATACATTCCCTTCCCCCTCTTCCACTCCCCATGTTCTGTAATAGATTTACAAACAGTGTAAGGGGGGAAAAAAACCTTCCCTTATAAGAATAGCATCAAAATTCTCCTCAGCTTTCCAGCTGCTGAGTGTTTCTGAAGCCTTCAGTGAAATGCAATTAGTATCTTTTACCGCCTGCCTTCTGGGGATACTGACATTATTATCTTATTGCAGTTTCACCTTGACATGCAGATCACAAGGCAGCGAGCTGGATTCTGTCTCCAGACGCCTTGAATTGTGGCATTGCCCCAGCTGGCTCAGCGAGTCGAGAAAGGAGAAGGAGGAAAAAAGGAGAGAAGAGCCATTTTCTCATCCTGTGGATCTCAGCTTAAAAAAAAAAAACAAAAAACAAAAAAAAAAAAAAACCAACAAAAAATGCAAATAAATACAGGGAAATGGGAGTTGTGGGGGGAAAAAAGTAAAAAAGTGTGTTCCTGCTCAGCTCCAAGGAGGGTGGGCATGGCCAAGGGGGATCTGCTCTGTGCCAGCCCTGGGCTGCCAGCACAGCTCTGGCTTTCCAGCAGGACCTGCTCCCCTCCAGCTCCCAGCAGGGTTCAATTCCACATGGAAGCAGTCCCAGATCTCTATTTCACTGCAAAAGGGAAGGGGGAAAAGAAGGAAAAGAGAGGATGAGAGGAGGAAAACCTCACCATCAGAACGGCTTTACATGTCAGGAGTGATCAGAGGGACACACCCGTCCCTCCCCGTCCCTGCTGCTGAGGTTGGCCCTGTCAGTGGGGAACGGCTGCAGCCTCACATTTCTTGTCTGAGGCTTTTTCTGACCAGCAAAATGTGACATTAACCTTCAGAATATCCACCTGGAAGGGTCAGCTTTCCTCTTGCTTCCAGGCAGCACTTTCCAGCCCTCACAGCAGTTCTGGGGAAGCCCTGAGCCTGTGTCTCCCCATCCCTCCAACATTTTGGGTGGGAGCAGCAGCCTGAAACCTGCTCTGGAGACCATGAGGTGGGTGAGGATTGGATCCCACCCACGTATGCATGGTCTTCTCTAAAGCAAAAGCTTCCAAAATCCTAGAGTTTAAACCAATAACCTCACTGTTCTGATGGACCACAGCTGGGAAGCAATATTTCATGGGTATAGTGAAAACAGGTAAACCCCAGTGAGGGAAGAAATGATGTTGTCTGGTTCTAGATTAGAAGGTTTTGGAATGTTGAACACTCTCTTTATTAAAACTATATTATTGTACATTAATATACTATTTAAAGAGATTTTATACTATTACATACTTACTTTTTACTTATTTATTTAATTTTAATTAAAACTTGTGACTCTGTTGAGAGCTCAGAGACACAGTTGGATTCAATTGGTTATCAAACCCAAACAATTTTTACTAGAATTTAATGAAGTAATTACTTTAGGTAAACAATTTTTATACTACATTTTACATGGGAAAAACAGGGAGCAGAGATAAGAATTGTGTTTTTTTTTCTTCTCTCTGCTGTTTCTCCATGCTTTTTCTAGTAAATTCTTGGGAAAAGGTTGTGCCTTGCTTTTCTCTTTAAAGAGAAATGAGGTGACACATGGGAATGCACAAAATGGATGGAGAAAAGCTGGGTGGCTTCCTCTCCCACAGGTGTGACCCCGGGCAGATGTGGTGACCCCTGTGTTGCTCAGAGGAGCCACAGCTGGAGATGTGGCTCGGGTGCAAGGCCTGTGCTGGAGCTGTAGGAATTGTGTTCCAAATTACAGATGGAATCAGCTCAAAATCCAACCTGTTCCCTGCTTTTCTTCAGCACATTCTTGTCTCTTATTACTCTTAATTAACACTAATTCTCTGCATCCAACTCCAAGGGCCTCATACCCCTGAGAATCCACTGCGTGATCACGTTTGAGTATTGACATCTCTGTGCCCCCAAGGGGGGTGAGACTGGCAGCCTCAAAGGATTCACACCCAGGGAGATCCCTCCAGAACTGCCTTTCTCATCCGACTTCAGGGTCCTTTTCATTCCAGCAGGGGGTTTTTAATCATCCCCATGGCCTCCTCTGGACTGGCAGTGAGGGTTGGGGCCAGCTGAGCTTTAAGGCCCCTTCCAACCCAAACCATTCTGAGGTTCTGTGAAAAGGGAAGGGAAAGCTTTCAGGTACTTGGCTCCTTCCAGTTCCCTCACCATCCAAACCCAGAGAGCTGCCAAAGAACATTTCCAACCTCCCAGTGCCCCTGATGCCCTCCCCTGCTCCTGGCCAACCTGCTGGCCTTGGGATGGCACTGCAAAACCCAGCTCACAGCTCTGCCTGCTCAACGCAGCAGCACCACATCCATCTCCAAGCTGCACCTCTTCATCAGGGAAAGTGAATAAAACCACAAAATCCAAGTCAAATAAATGTGATCTGGACCAAAATACAGCTCCCAGCTACTGCCAGAGACCACAGTGCCTCTGTGGAGAGGACCAGGCAGGATATTTGGTGTCCTAATGCACTAAAAGCACTACCAGAGCAGGTTTGTAAGACCCCAAGCATCACCCCAGCTCCCTTGCCCTGTCCCATGCTGGTTTCTGACAAATAATCACAACAGCCCAGCCTATGACACTCTCATTTTTCTATCCAGATGGGGTTGGGGTTGTAAAAGAGGCACCATGCAAGGAATCCCTCTCACTTGGAATGTCTGTACTTTTTTTTTTTTTTTTCATTTAAAAATATTTGGAAAGAAGGGACAGTTAAACAAAGAAACAAATACTAAATAAACCTCCTTGTTTTTCTGATGCTAGACTGGCACGGGCAGCTTGTGAGAATTAGTGATTCCAGAGAGCAACTGGCTAATTTCCAAGGGAACAGGGAGAGAGGGAAGAGAGGAACAGCAGTAATTTACAGCTTAACCCATTTGTATTTTCTCTTTACAGCTCTCATCTGGATTACCAAATGCAAATTATTTATGATATTTTATTGGCAAACCCTTTTAGTGCACTGGTATGTGAAATCCCTTCCAAAATCCCAGTTTTTCAGCTAAAGGGCTGCAACCATCTTGGTCTTACTTTGAAATGTGAGTATCCCTCCAAGATTTGGGTGGGCACCATCACCTTTACACTGTCACAGGATACCAGCAGCACAGCACAGACCTCACCTCTCTTTGGCACCACCACACAGACCTCCTGAACTATTGTTTGCTCCTCTTGTTGTGATCACCGTGTGGATGCAACAGGAATGCAAAAGAACACAGCTGGTATTGAGACTGCTGCTTTCAAGATTCTAGGAGAGGATCAAATGAAGGAGAAAATTAAATTAAAAAAGCAGCACTTAATTATGTAGGCTGCTTTTGTGCTCTCTCCTTCCTCTGTGTAGTAGTTTCCACCTGAAAATCTTTAAGTGCTTTAGAGCTGGTAATTAAATCTCAGAACTACTGCAGAGAAGGATGCAAGGGAAGCATATGCAGCTCACTTGATTTGTCTGTTTGATTATACATTAACTTTGCATCTCTCCAGCCTCCTGCTCTGCCAGGACACTCCTTGCAGTTAACTCAAGGTCTGCACAAATGCTTGCAATGCTGTCCCTCAGCGAGGGAGTCTGCTAAAAAGGGGTTGCAAATGGGATTGGTGGGAGCTGGATGGTCCTCCTGGGCACCAAGGCCCATGTGCTGGGGCTGGGGAAAAGGTTCTGGGGCAACCACAGTGCCAGGAGCCTTCCTGCCCTGCTGTGGGCACCCCACCTGCACCAGCAGAAAAGTGCTGCTCCCCATCATTTCCTCTGCTCGTGGGGACCCACCCACTGTGGTGGCAAAACCTGATGTGAGGGTGTTGGCTTGGAAAGCTGTGTCACCTCCCTTCCTCCACTGGCAGTGCTTGAAACCACCAGCTAGGTCAGAGTACAACCTGGGGGCCACCAAGAGCCAAATTTATCCCTCATCAAAACAACCCTCAGGACGACACTCAGAAATGCCCCAAATCCTGTGGACACAGTGGTAACTCCCAGTTCCAGGGCACAAACCCTGAGCTGAGCACCTTGAGCTGAGCCAAACACCTCATCAGGGAGGGCTCCTCTATCAGGGTGGATCTTCCCCCTCTCAGCAGCCCTGGAGCTGGGATCCTCCCTGCCAGGACAGCCCTTTTGGGATCCTCCCTGCCAGGACAGCTCTTTTGGGATCCTCCCTGCCAGGGCAGCTCTTTTGGGATCCTCCCTGCCAGGACAGCTCTTTTGGGATCCTCCCTGCCAGGGCAGCCCTTTTGGGATCCTCCCTGCCAGGACAGCTCTTTTGGGATCCTCCCTGCCAGGGCAGCCCTTNAGCTCTTTGGGGACCCTCCCGGCCAGGACAGCCCTTTTGGGATCCTCCCTGCCAGGGCAGCCCTTTTGGTCCCTGCCAAGACAGCTGTAGTGCTTACATCTCTGCTCCCTGAAGAAAGTTTCACAGAGGAGCAGAGAGAGGAAGGAAAAGAAAACAATTTCTATTTCTGTCTTTTGTTTTTCTATGTAGAATACATTGGAGAATTATTTAGTTGAAGTGATTGTTGATTGAACACTGCTAGGCATTGTTTGGCCCTGATGGCTAATAGAGTGCACTTGTGTCTCGACTCCCTCCTCAGAGAGAGTCATGAGTTGAAGTTACAGTGAGATATGATAGCTAGAAGTTAAGATGTAGTTTTAAGAGCTCTTCTTTAAATATCTATTAATGTATTGTAATATAGTTATAATAAAAAAAACTATTCAGCCTTCTGAACTGGACTCAGCATCATCTCTTCCCATCTTGAGTTCACCGGCATCCTTCCTTTTTGGATCCTCCCTGCCAGGACAGCTTTTTTTTGGATCCTCCCTGCCAGGGCAGCCCTTTTGGCACCACAGCAGCCTCTGTGTCATCACCACATTGCTTCAGAGAGGACTGCCCTGGTGGCATTCGAGAGAAGCTGTTGAAGAGCAGCTTCAGCAAATGTGGTTTAAGATGTTATTTTCAGAGAGCAAGGAAAGCACGGGGTGATGCTCATCTGGCACTCCAAAGCACTAGCAGAAGTTCTGGCAGTGGATCCCAGAGATGATGAAAATTAAAACGTCCTTGAAAGCATAATCAGAACTGTGGCTGGCACAGATGCTGCTGCAACACCCAGACAGCTCTAAAGAGGGGGATCTTCTGGGAAAATGCAGCTTCATGGCATGAGAAAGCCCAGCTCGTGTTTTCAGCCTCCTGATATGAAATTGTGTTTGCTTCTCCTGGCTTGCTGCTCATGCAGAAGCCTCTGGGGAGGCTGAGATGGAGAGGACACCAAAGAGCCTCTCATGCTGGCCCAGGGGCTGCTCTGCAGCTGCCTGGGAGCTGTGGAATCAGCAAGGCTGGTGCCTGAGCTCACAGAGGATATGGCACAAAGTGGGGGTGCTCAGCCTGAGAAAAGGAGACTCAGGGGTGACCTCATCACTCTCTGCAGCTCCTGAAAGGTGACTGTGCTCAGGTGGGGTTGGGCTCTTTCTCCAGGCAGCACTGACAGAACCAGAGGACATAGTCTTAGGCTGTGCCAAGGGAAATATAGGTTGGATATCAGGAAAAAGTTTTTTACAGAAAGGGTGATAAAGTTCTGGAATGGCTGCCCGGGGAGGCGGTGGAGTCACCATCCCTGGGTGTGTTTAACAAAGCCTGGATGTGGCACTGGGTGCCAGGGTTTAGTTGAGGTGTTGGGGCGGGGTTGGACTTGATGATCTTGAAGGTCTCTTCCAACCCAGTGATTCTGTGAATTCTGTGAATTCTGTGGAAGGGGACAAGATGCCAGCAAGGGACTCACTGCACAGCATGGATGTGACATCAGCCCCAGCTGCAGGGTCCCTGCCCACAGCAATCAGCAGCTGAAAGGATCCATTGCAGGAGCCCCAGTGTTCTCTAACAGTGAGGAAATACTTCAGGAGTCAACAGATACCTGACATGTTTAATGGTGCAGGAAGGTTCTATGGTTTTACATTTTGTTTTGGATACCAAAGACCTGATTTTTTTCCCTATTTACTCCAAGAAAAGCAGGACTAACCCAGCTGGTCTGGTCAGGAGGGCGCTTCTCTGTGCCACCAAAAATACTCAAATGGAGACAAAAGCCAAAGCAAGAGTTTTATGTGTAAAACAAAATTTAAAACTGGAGAGGACAGCAAACAACAATTAGTATTGCTAATGAGAGCCTTTGTAAGCTTTTTAAACATAACTATAATATATTTAAAATCTGACTGTAAAGAAAAAAAATCTGGAGTGGGCTAAGAATGTCAGAACAGATGTTGTTCCTCCTCCCTTCAGAGAAAAGTTTAGCCAACCATTTTGAAATGAGGTTTTGCTGAGCTCAGTGTAATTCTGTGAAAAACTCCAGGTGAATTGAAACAACCTTTTCCCTTGGAAGCTGTTCCAACAGCTGAGCTCCCTGAAGGACCAGCTGTGGCTCTGGAGCCTGGCCATAGGCAGAGAGGCAGAGGGACAGTGCTTCTCTGCTCACAGCACCTGGGCCAGTCTTTGCAGGAACATTTTTCTCAGACTCATCTTGACAACCTTGGGTTTGGGGTTTTTTGGCAGGATTTTTTGGTTGTTTGTTTGTTTTTTTTTTCCCCTCCTGGCTTCCTGCCCTCAAACATACTTTTCATGTGCAGGATCAGTGGATGGGACAGATCCTTCTCCTGGCTGCACTGTGGGCAGAGGAACTCAGTCCTTGCCTGGGGAATGAGGTCAGGAGGCCAAGCCTGGTCTCCAGCAGCCCTGCAGGGGTCACCTGGTGTGCTGTGTCCTCTTCCTCCTCCACACAACCCCTCAGCTCCTTCCCACCCCCTTCTGGGACTGGAGTCCCATGGAAAGAAGCAGAAGAGCCAACTCAGCCCCACCAGTGCCAGCAAGGAGGATCTCAAAGAGCAAGAGCCCATCAGAGCAAAGCTTTGCAGCCTTTGGCTTGCAACAGAGAGGAAGAGGAGTAAGGATTCATTTAACAGAGAGAATTTAACTCCAAAGTGGAGACTGAGTTCAATTCCACATTCACCCTGCCAGGGAAGCTGCCCACAAACCCATTGCAGAGGGGGTGGATGGCCCTGGCTGCATCCTTCCAAAGGCAGCTTATCCATCCTCCTTCCCAGGAGAGCTTTCTGCTGGAGGCCTGGAGCTGCTGCAGGTGTTTTCTTCCAGCCCAGCCAGATGTGGCTCAGAGAAAGCAGATTTCAGCGTGCCCCGGGGGGTTCTGATGCATGGCCGAGTCCCTGACACGGGGTCCTGCGGTCATTTCTGGTGCAGACACTCGGGCAGGTCCCTGCTGTCTTCGTGATAATATTTGCACGGTTTCAGTTTGAGCTGATGAAACAATCCATGGTTTTAAGCATTCAGGAAATATAGGAAATAGGTAGGGCTTATTTGCCAGAGCATTCAGCATTTGCTACAGAGGTTCCACTCTTTCTCCACCCAAGGTGCCCAGGAAGAAAAACACTGATAGCGAAGATTTAATCATTCCCATGCTTAAAGACAATATGCTTTTTAATGCCCAGCAGTACCACCTTGGGAGGCATTTTAATGCCAATTACAGCTCTCATTCCGCAGCACTGCCCCAAAACCCCCCTTTTCCCATCACAAACCCTGACGCAATGAACCCATCTGAGCAGAGCCGGCCCTGAAATTTCCCCTTCTCCAGCGAGACCGGCCCCGATTGTGCTCCCAGACTCTCTTGTGATGTTAAGGGCGATAGATAAAAATAACTCCGACTCCATTGTTCTGCTATTTATACACTGAAAAGTCAACAGCATAAAGGCGAGCAGCCCTCGGGCAGTGCGGGAGCTGATGACCCTGCTCCGCCCGCTTGTCCTTGGAGGTGCCGCGGGGGGAGCACCGCGGGGCAGAGGAAATCAGGCTGCTGGAAGATAAAAAAAGGCTTTTCAAAAGCCCAAAGGGCAGCTCAGCCTGCAGCTCGCAGGGTAAAGAGCCCCATCGGGGCCATTGTGTTGCCAATGGCCAGCAAGTCCCCGACAAAGGCTGGGGCACCCGGGGCGGGGGCTGCGCTCGGGGTACGGGCTCCGGAGCACGGGGCGGCGATGAATAGAAAATCTCCCTCCAAAAGAAACAGATGGGTCTGAATGCAGATGCAAAGCGACCCTCATCCCAGGGCCATCAAAGAAAACCGGTCTCTCCAGACCTAAAGTCGGGAAGATAATAGGGCTTTTCAGGGACGTAAAAACGGAATTTCCTCCTCGTCGTGCATTAGCCGCAGGAAACAAAACTCCTCTGCCAAGTCTAGCTTCGCAAAATGCCCCCGATTTACTAAGCAAGTTTTACGTTGTCATTTTGGCAGGGAAACCTAAAGGTTTCCGTGGGTTTAGTGCGGCAAAAGGGACGGGCATGAGGGCAAAACAGTGCGTGGTTCTGCAAAACAAAAAAACCCCAAAAAATCCTACTTTTTATTTTCTAACTACTTATACATCTCCTTTATCCAAACGACTAATCTCATAACTTTCTTCAATTATTATTACAAAAACACTCCCAACAAAAAAATCCAGCTACAACATTAACGTCTTTTAAGTTTCATACTAAATAATCAATCTCTCATTCAACTACACTTCCTTCACCTTCACACTTTCAGTATCCAAATCCAAACTCGGAAGAGTCTTTCACAGAAGAGTGTCCAGAGAGACAAAGTGACCAGCCAGGGACATCTGCGAGGTTCACTGGGGACAACGCATCACCAAAGTGAGAATTAGGCAGCAAAATTCATTTTCAGAAACAGAAAATATGTTCAGCTAAAACAAACACCGTTCAGAATGACGGGATGAGCTCTGTTCATTTACTTTGAAATTCTCCATTAACTACTGCACGCTAATTATCTCCCTTTCTGGATTTGGGCTTTTTTTTTTCTTTTTTTTCACACTGGAAAATTTTGTTCATCTTAAAGCCAAATAAATGCCAAGAAAAACCTGCCACCCACTACATTTAAGATCAAAATAACCATTTCTTTTGATAAGTTCCTGCAGTTACAGTGGCCCAGAGAAAATATATTCAGCGAAGATCACTCACTGCTGAATACTTTCCTCACTTCTTCCCTCAAACCGGTGATGTCTTTTTTTTTTCCCCTTGTATAAACAGGGTCCTTTTTAATGGGGTAATTTGTACTACAAACTCCTGAAAACATGTTTTGATTTTATTTTTGCTTTTTGTGATTCCTAAAGCCCTACTTTTGAAACACACACAGATAAAAGCGCTGTGAGGATTTTATTTCTGGGTCTCCAGATTGCTCACTAGAGAGCCAAAAGTCACTCCTCGCCTCTCAATCAAGGCCTGAGCAAAACTTAGACCCTTGCAGAGATAATCGGGCTTGTCAGGTTACTCTAAAAGGCAGGAAGACGTGGGCCAACATTTTCCAAAATGCTGACATTACATGCTCCAGATTCTGCAGACCTTTATGTGAGATTTAAACACAAATTTATCTGTACAAGAGGGAAGTTTTACTCTATTTCTAAGCAAAGCAGAGTGGAATAAAGGAGCGATTTGTTGCTCTAAGAAGGTACCAACCGAAAAGGTGTGAAACTGAGTTATGTGGGCTGGGACAGATCCTCTGCTCTCCTCCAGCCTGGCTGGGATGGTGGCACTTTGTCACCCCGTTGTCACTTCACACCTCTCATCCCACCAGTCTTCATTTGCCCGGCTCACCCATCTGCTCCCTCCTGACACAGAGCAGGATGGATGGCACAGAGAGGGGCTGTCCTGGGGTGACTTTATGGTGCTCACATCCCCATTCTATTTAGCCCAGAAATAAGTTTTGCACCTTTAAGATTGGTTCTGAGAGCAAAGGTGGGGGGAGAAGAATCACACAGTTTGTTTTCAGAAATCTTTTCCCCCAATGAATTGGGGAGGGGCTGCTTGAATTTGCTTTCTAGAGGAAACCTCTTTAGAGGTTTTTCTCCCAAAATTGCCCTAAACCAGGACAGGGGCTCTCTGCCCGTGTTTTCTTCCTGCCATTTATTTAAGACATCTCATTTGGGATCCTCGCCCAGTGCAAACAGCCACACAAAGCCACCCTGTGCTTCCAAAAGGGCAGGGTTAGGGGGCAACATTTCAGACCTGCATGGCTGAAACATCAGGATTTCCAGCATGTGCCTGGATGGTGCTGTTGGATCACTGTTTCCATGGCTAAACTCTGGATTTTGGCTGCCTCCACTTGGAGTCATCCCAGGAGAAAAGGAGTTTGGTTTTTGGGAGTGCAGAGCAACTACCACCCCACTGATGGGACCATTGTGGGGTCCTGCAGCCCAGGCCACCAGTGTCCCAGCTGGAGGAGCCCTGTGCTGGGCACTGCTCCTGCCCAGCAGACAGGAATGAGGAGAGCTCTGCTTCTCATGGCAGGCCCCAGGGATCACGGGTGAAAGCACCTGAGCTGAGGGAAATCAACCATTAGTGGCCTCAAACACCAGAAATTTCCACCCTCTGCAGGTAACCTGAAACCAGAGACCCAAAATGGACACGAAGAGGCAGGAATAAGGGTTTTAAATCTGAAAAATACAAGTCCTGTCTCCCACCATGATGTGGACACCCCAATTCTGTCACTAAGCACCTCAAATTTTGAAAAGTTTTTAACTTCACTTCCTGTGGATGTCCTCTATAGGAATGACCAAACCACATCAAAGAAAAATCCTCCTTGGATTGTCTTAAAATGTGCTTTTTTCCTATTCCCCTGGGATCCTGTCATGCCCCAACCGTAATCCATTGAGTGTGGCCTTTGGAAAAGTTATACCCAAAACACTAATAGGCTTCTGAAAACACAAAATGCAGTATCTGAACCTTGTTGGAAATGATGTAACTTTTCTAACTAGTTTTTAATTTGTTGTTTTAATTAATTGTGGGCAGTGCCCACCTTAAGCCAGCACTAGTGAAGTTCCTTCATGGAGCCTTATTGTTATTTTGATGATTGAATCACCAAAATCTTACTTTTGTTAAAACTAACACTGACAAACTTCAGTAAACAAAGCCAAAGTGAGTTGAAGATGGGACATCTGACATCTTAAATTTATGGCACTTCAAGGACATCGGAGTAACCAGAAGATACAGAGAAGATGAAGGCCTGGAAAGTTGGAGACTCCCCATCTGAGAAAAAGGTGATAAAAACACAAAAGAATGTGGAGCAAAGTAGCATGAAAAGTGAGAAATCAATAAACAGTAGAGGATAAAATACTAATTAATGAAGATAATTATGTAACTTAGAACCAGTGAACATTAATTTCTCTGTTTGTTAAAAAGGTATAAATGAGTGACAAAGTTTTCCATCATCATCTGTGTGGAGGGCAGAACTCTGTCAGTCACACACACCCCTCTGGGCCAAGAATAAAGTAGTGCCCTACTCTCTAACACTAAAAAAGACAGTTTAGGGAGTTTTATTTATCCCAATGATTTTGGAGGGTTTGGATAACAACCTCAGCCTGACATTCACCTCACCTAAAATCTGATATCCACCATGAAAGATGATGCTGGAGTTGGACCTGGGCTCCCAACTGGAGGGAAGAGGAGAAGTAGCTGGACAAACTATAAAGTAAAAGGTTGTAAAAAGCCATCCCAACTGGCCCCAGTACTTCTCAAAGCCCAAAATGGGTCTTTCCCCCTTATTAGGCACCCATCTGTGTCCCCCAGCTCTAATTAAGCATCTGCTGTGCAAGAAGCTAACAAGTTCTTGTGCTGATAATCCCGACCAGCTTGGCAGCATTATTTATAACACAGCCAGGGTGAGCCCTGCTCCAGCCCAGTCACTCCATTGTCAGAGTGAGATGTAGCTCTATCATTATTTTAGCAGACATATAAAATATAATCCAATTACATGGCGGATACGTGGAATTCCCAACGATTTCAGAGCACGCTGCTTTATTCAGGAGGGGGGAAAAGATTTAAAGAGACAGGTTGTCACTGGGCATCAAAGGATTTGGGATGATATTTAGGATAACAGTTTATAGACATGGAGCAAATCCTATTATAATGCCACATGGCCATCAGGCTGTCACAGTGGCTGGTACAGGGCATGTCTGGGCAATAATGCCAGCCAGGAGCGTGGTCACCTCAGAGGTGTGTCCTGTGTCCAGTGGGAACTGGCAGGTTTTGTGTGCAGCGCCTGGACAGCCTCTGAGTCACCCTCAGCTCTGTGGTGTCCTCCCTGCCAGCTGGAGCCAGGGCTATGGGGCACCCTGAGCATAAAAGGGTTAATTTGGGTTTACCCTGCAACCTCTCACGGACAGGGTGTGGAAAGAATGGAGCCAGAGGAGTGAAAATGGGCATTCACAGAGCTTGGGATCTGTGACCATGGACAAGACCACAGCAACAACCCTGATGTCTCAGTTTGGTCCAGAACTCTCTTTCCAAGGGGCTGAGTCAAATTCTGTGGACAAGGAGCCTCTCCATGGCTTCATCTAACTTCTGTTTGGGCCTGGCAACCATGGGAGAAGTGGAGGGGAAAGCTGGGAACTCAGAGAAGCACTTGGAGCACAAGCACAGTGTGGGGCTTTTTGGCACATGACTCATGATCAACACAACTCCAAGGCCCGTGAAAGCACAAAAGCTGATTCCTCACCCAGATACCAGGGGAAGTGCCACAGGGATGAGCTCAGAAAACAGCCTGGATGGCTGGAAAAGCCACACCTGTGTGTGTCATCCCCAGGAGCTGCTGGGGGCACTACAAAATTCTGTCCAGCATCCAGCAGAGCTGCTGTAGCTGAGCAGGGACCCTCAGCCCACACTGCTGCACCCGAGGTGCTGGGGGGGAACATGAACCATCTCCACCACCCCCTCAGCCTGCAGTCAGGCAACACAAAGCAAAGCCATTCCTGCCTCCCTTTGCTTTTCTCTCTTTGTTGGCTCTTTCCCCTCAGCTGCACTCACAGGTTTCAAGCTCTCCTGTTGACAGCTGTCCCTCCTCAGCAGCTCCAACCTCTGCTCACCATCCACCCCTCACATTTGTATTTTGGGTCCCTGGTCCTCAGCAGCACCTGGAACCCTGCCGTGGTGTCACCCATGTCCCCAGCAAGGTGATGCACACCGAGATGCCACCCCACTGTGGTGGACAAGGATTAAAGGAATAATAAAAATCAATTTGCTGAACAAGAGATACTTTCCTTTGTGTGCAGTCCCTAGGGAGCTGGGAGGACTAGCAGCAGGAATACAAAAAAGTCCTGGATAGTTTATAAAACAAAAGAGATTCATTAGTGCCTGAAATATCCAGCACAAACGGAAGCCCAGCCTTGCTGCTGCCAGCTTGTAAGGAGAGTGAGGATGTCTGTGACTTACAGGAGTGACAAGGGGTTTTTTTTTTCCTTTTATTTTTTTTAATACATGTTAATCCAGCTGGTGCAGCGACAGGAACACCCACAGCATCCTTCCCTGGGGAACTCCCGGCAGTATTTCCCACCTCCTTACTCAGTCTCCCGTGAGGAGACCCACAAAAGCAGACAGAGCCCCATGCCCAGGGCACACAAACCCCAAGCTCCAGAGGATTTTGGGGCCCTGCAGGGCCGTGCTGGGGTGAGGGAGGTGCAGTGATGTGGCAGCAAGGAGCAGCTCCAGCAGCAGTGACAGGGACGTCCCCGCAGCTGCCAGATGGGTGCAATAAAAGGCTCATTAATGGGGATCGTTGGACCTCAATTTCAGAATGCTGGATGAAACCTCCTCAGTAAGTATCATTATTATGGTGCTCTCAATCAAGTCAAGCAGCTTTATGACAAAATCAAAAGTTGTGATCCAAGCAGCAGAGGGATGGGGAAAGCAGCCTATTTATTTTGCTTTGGGTTCACAGCAAGGACCCAGCAGCTGCCAGGACACAAGAATGATGGTCACATCCCCCAGGCAGCTGGGGACAGCTCTAAATGTCATCACAGCCCTCTGCCCTCTCACCCCAGACCTCTCCGGGTCCACAGTGGGATTATGCAGATACCACTGTGCTGGTCTGTGGCTCAAAAACAAGAGGGGAAATACCTCATGGAATCATTAAGGTTGGAATAGATCTCTAAAATCGTCCCTCCCAGCTGTTAACCCAGCACTGACCAGTCTGCCACCATGTCTCTAAGCACCACATCAACACATCTTTTAAATCCCTCCAGGGATGGGGACTCCACCATTTGCCTGGGCAGCCTGTGCCAGGGCCAGACCACCCTTTCTGTGAAGAAATTTTTTACACTAACCAACCTAAACCTCCCCTTGTAATTTCCTCTTGCCCTGTGCCTTTCCCTTGGAGAAGAGATCAACCTTGTCTACAGCCTCCTGTCAGGGAGCTGGCAAAGTGAGAAGATCCCCCCTGAACCTCTTTTTCTCCAGGCTGAGCCCCCCCAGCTCCCTCAGATGCCAAACCCAGCCAGACCCATCCAGGGACATGAACAGCAACATCCCAGCCACGTGCTGGGATCTTCCTACAGAGCACTTCATGCTGCATCTACTCCCTAAAACTTCTTCCAGATACCTTTTCCCATCAAAACCCTTTTCACTGATTTGCACTCCCCTGTCTCTGTCTCCATAAGCTTCTGCCATTTTTTTGTTCCACGTGTGGCAGTTTTGCTCCACTGAACTCCACAGAGTTGAGATGCCACCAGAGAGAGCTGGTGCATGCAGCAGGAGCTCCCAGTCCTCATCCCAGTCCTCATCCCAGTCCAGCTGCTCATTCCTTGGCTGAAGGTCTGATCTTTCTGCTTTTCCTTGGTGTGTAAGGCACCTCCAAAACAAGGAGGAACAGGCTGGGTGATCCAGGCTGGTGGATCCAACTCAGCCAAGCTGGTGCCCTGCTGGGATGGCAAAATCCACCATCCACCACCTCCAGCTCACGGCTGTGGGCAACCGACACCACATGGCACAGGAGCACTCCGAGATTTTGGGAACGACTTGTGGAGACCTGTGAGCCGGCCCGGGAAAGGGCAGCGGGAATTCCCTGGAGAGATGCACCACAGGCTCGGGGCACTCCTCATAGGGTGAGGAAAGAGGCCTCCCCCATGGCGCTCTGCAGCACTATGTTAATGTGTCCCAGTTCTGTCCTCCCCATTGGCCCCTTGGCCTTCCCTACCCCTTTTACCTTTTATGTTCAAGTTCTAGTAAGTTCTCCCTTCCCTGTTACCCCATTGGTTGGTGTAACCCCGCCCATCCACCCTGGCACTCCCTACTGGTTCCTGTCCTGTGCCCTGAGCCCTCAGACCACTGGATCCCTGATGCTCTGCTCTGCCCGCTCTTTCCCTGGATTTGTACCCCGCACCCTGCTTTGTCCCCTGGACTCCTTCAGTGGTGTCTGAAATAAAGCACTAAAATAAAAACTCCACACCTGGGCTCTCCTGTGCCTTCACTGCTGAGCTGCTCTGTGTGTGTGTGTCCTGGTGTGTCTGTCTGTCTGTCTGTGTCTGTCTGTCTGTGCTGGTGCTCTCGTGGTTCCTGCCCGTTGGCACAAGGCCCTCTCAAGGAAGGTTGTGTCCACCACCACCGTGGACCACAACAAGGACTCTCCCTCCTCACGTGCCTCTCCAGCCGTGGGTTTCTCAGCTCCCCTGCCAGCTCATCTCAGCTGTCACCTCCGCCCAGCAGGAAGCTGAGATGCGGGGCTGCAGAGCTGACTGGCAGGGAGGGAAGGAGATCAGAAGATCACTCTCTGAAGAGTTAGGATCATAATCTGCCTTAAGCTGCTCAGCACTGCCACGGGCCCTCCTGAGGCAGCAGCTCCTCTCATCCCATCCACAAGGACAAGCAGATGAGGCAGAGCGAGGCAGAGCCTTGCATGGGGCTCACAGCTGCCAAACAGAGGCTGGCAAAGTAAAGATCAACCTCAATTAGACTTTACCCTTCATTATGTAGTTTGCTGTCGCCTCGGCTCATTAAAAGCCAGCTGCAGGTAGGAGGAAGCATCAGAGGGATTATCCAAAGCAGCTGTGTGAGGAGATCTGATCTCTCTGGCAGCAGCAGGAACAAGAGCCAATGTCTCTTCCTGCTCCTCGGAAAAGCCGCGCAGTGAGGACACGGTGATCCTGCTGCCCCTGCAGCATCACCTGGGAGCAGGAGCAGCCACAGCCTCTTCCCAAATGTGCTTCTCATCTCCTTTAATGGCCTTTATGGCACCCAGGAGATACCACAGCCCAGAGCAAGGCTGAGCCCTGAGCTTTTGAAAATCCCAAGGCACAGGCACACAAGGGAAAAGTGAGTCTGACCTCGAGCCTCTGGCTAAGCACCCTGAGGCTGCCAAAGGCATTCTGGTAAGGAATGAGGATGGCATTTCCACACTGACCCCAGGGAAACAGGGAAGCCTTGCAGGGAATCACTGCTGCCACAGGAGGCCACACTGGACACTGACACTGTGAGGGTTTTGTGCTTCCTCCAGGGCACTTTGATCCCAGCCAGATTCCAGCAGACACCAGGTGCCCAATCCCTCAGCTGTCACTGCAGAAATTTGGCAATGGGCAGGAAAGGAGCATCTATAACCTGGGCCAGAGGGATGACAAGGGACAGTTCTGAGTGGCTGCTGTGTGCTCCTCTCACAGGGAGTGGCCAATTTGGAGGCTCAGAGCTGTAACTCTGTGATCTTTTCCTTCATTACTTCTTCCACCTGGGAGCAATCTCCTGCTGTTGGAAAACATACCAGTTTAAAAATTCTTGTGTAACTTTAGTCAAGGGGGTTTTTTTGCCTTTGCCCCAGGAAAAAGAATTTAGAGTTTCTTTCTAGGACATTGTTCCACCAGGTGGGGTCTGATGAACTCAGCACACCAACAGACTGGGAGCAGCCCAAAAGATAAAGGGACATCTACAACATCTAGCCCAGGCTCTGCCTCCGGCAGGGTTGGAGACACCTCCTCAGAAAAGACTGAAAAGAAAATCAAGGAATGAAGATCTAATTAACATCAGAATCGAAGAAATCCAGATCCAATAGGAGATCAAATACTAAGAACTACTCGGGACCAATGAACACTGACCCAATTAGTTCCTATGAGTTTTGACTGTATAAAAGATCTGAAAAATCTAGTTAAAGCCACATGTCACAAAATGATTCTCTGTACACCCGGGCTATGTGTGGGTGAGATGATTTCTGTGGTACATCCAGGCCAGAACAACATCCTGGCCAGATAATAAAGCAATGCCTTGACTGTCTAACTTTAAAAATGTTGTTGGAGGGTTTTTTGTGTTTTGGTGACATTGCCACTGCAGCCTGGCTGCTCAGGGGGACCTTTCCAGCCCAGGGCAGCTGTTCCTCCTCCAGCACTGTTCAGCTGAAGTTCAGCTCTGTGCCACAGAGCAGTTTGACTCTTCCCAACCTCCCCGCGTTGGGCTGCTGCTGCAGGGTGCCAGTGGGAAAGGCACGTTCCCAAAATACACTGAAATCAAACCACACAGTCCCCGCTGTGCAGTGAAGAGGAGGAAGGGAGTCAGTGAACAAATATTTGCCTGGCTACCCTGCTTTCTAGCACAGAGAGTCTGAAGAAGCAAAAGCCCAGCTTTCCAGTAAAACTCAGCCCACTGGTGCTGCCCACACTCCAAAAGTGTGGTAGCTTGGTAACTTCCCAGTGTTTGGTCTCATTTTCTATTGAAGAAGCCAACAGAACAAGGGGAAGGAGGTGGTTTCAGAGCCAAACTGCTGAGTAATAAATCAGCCAACTCCTCCTTTGCTGCTCCAGGACACTGAAAGTTGTGCCAACTGCTTTTTCTCTCAGCACTGTTGGTTTTACACCCACTCCAGAAGTCCCAGGACTGTTCTCACTGTCTGTCTGGGGTCACATCTGGAGCACAGGGCAGAGGGCTACACTTGCAGAGCAGCCAAGATGGGCCCCAGGGCGGTGGCCACCTGCTAACACACATTGTCCCCTGGCTCAGGAAAGCAATTCCTCCAGCAGCAGGACTGATCTGTCCTGTCTCACTGCTTGGCATTTTACCCAAGGCAGTTTCTGGGTTCAGCCCCTTAGCAGGCCCTAAAGGATCCAGAAGGGAGTGATGTGAATGTCCTGACCATGGGGAAACTTGTGAGACCATCCTGAATGTGAGACCGTTCATCAGTCACTGCACTTAGAGAAACCTTGGTGGTTTCCAGCTCTGGTGCCCAAAATTTCATAATGTGGCTGTATTTTCTGCTGAGGTTTGAGATCTCTTTCCTTGGGTGGGTGCTCTGATGTTTCACACTGCCTGAATCCACTCTGCAGCCCTGCTCAGTGGGGTTTTTCACTGTTCAGGTCTCTTTCCTTTACCTGCTCTGCAGCCTTTATGAAATGTGTAGTTAAAATCACTGAGATCTGACTCGTTCAATCCCATCCCAGTGGAGCAAAGCCCTGAGCTGAGCAGGGAATAGGGAAGGCTTGACAACCACTCTCAGCTGAGCACAAGGAGTGCAATCACCTAAGCCATGCTTCTTTAGGGCCCAGTGTAAAAATAACACAGAAAAGCTGTAGAAATAGGAGCTCTGGTATTTTTTAGGGTGAAGTCCTGATGTGAATCCCTGCTCTTGCTTTCCTGACGTGCTGACATTCCCCACCAGCCCTCACCTCTCCCAGCCATGACCACTCTGCTTTGCCAGCTGCTGGCACCAACCAAGGAAATTCCAATGTCTGTGGCAAACTCCAGCTCAAGGAACAGCTTGTTTTCCACTGCCCAGAGCCTGCAGCTTTAAATATGGCCCCAAGTTTGGAAACAGAGCCCTTGTTTTTCATGGAAAGCCTCGTCCATCTTCACAAATTCCACTGCATCCAGGCTGTGTCACAGCATGGTGCTTCCTATGACCTGCCCAGGTGCAAAATATAAATGAGAAAAGGAGCATTGTAAGAGGAAGGCAGCATCTGGGCTGTTCCTTTGCTTTTTTCATGCCCTAGGCAGGGAGATGGAAATATTCCCAAGATTTTGACCTGCCCCAACCCTTAGAAACATGAGCTGGTTACAAAAGCAGCGACTCAGTGGTTGATGCAGATGAATCCTCTACTGCAAAGAAGAAGAGCAAAATCTCAGCTCCCTGCCCAGAGTGGCACTCTGGGACAACTCTGGGAGTCTGCTGACAGCCACCAGCCTCACCTGGGCTGCAGGAGAGGGAAGGAGACCCGCTGGAGGCATTCTGTGCATCATGCCCTGATACACAAGGGGGAAATGACAAATAGGGAGAGACTTGCAGAGTTTCCCTCCTGTACCAAAGCCCTCACTGCCTCTGCTCTCCTGTCACAGCCCAGGCAGCTGGGAGAGGAAAAGAAGCAGCAGGAGTGGGAATGATGGAGGCACACACACCCCGAGCACAGCGCTGTGCTCCGGGCACCCACTGGCACTCAGAAGGTGGCAGAGGGGCTCTGCAGCCCCAGCCACCCCTGCAGGACAGCCCAGAGCTTCTGGCAGCAGCAGGAGCCACGGCTGCATCCGCCTAGCACAGAGATGCTAATTGGGTATAAGAGAAGGGAGGAGGGAGAGACGTGAAGAAAGGAAGGGGGGCGGGGAAAAATACTGAAGCCCCGAATCAATGGGAAAACACTACAATCCAAGGCAGGCAGGATGGAACCAGCCCAGTACAACGTTGTCCGGTTAAACTCGCAGCCCTCTATTATTCCCAGCTCGCATTAAGTAGCTCTGTAGTGTTAGTGCTGTTCTTGAAAGATAACTTCACCTTTGACCTCTTAAGCTCCGAGACACTCCTAAAAGTACCAGCATGTTATTACCAACAGAAGAGCAGTGTTAATGCTGAAATGCTCTATCCCCTTCTCCTCCCTCCTTGTCACCGCTGGATTTTAAAGCACAACGTTATTAAAAAAGAAAATATAGGCTGAGGATGCTCCATCCCCTTGCAGCAGCAATCCCTGCGTGTGGAGAGACCCCCTTGGGTTTGCACAGCCAGGCCTGAGGGGAGGTTTTTTCCAGCCTCCTCTGGTGTCGCTCCTGGGCATTTCCTGCCCTCTCTTGCTTCCAGGTTTCTGCTGTTCCCTCCCCAGGGCAGGACAGGATGCTGGCGTGTCCCTCAGAGGGCGAGGGCGATGCCACAGAAGGTCAGGTCACCTTCACACTCTTGGAAATATCCAAAAAATGCCCGAAATCCAAAGTGCTCAAAAGCGGCTGAGGCACAGCTGGGATGAGGTTCTGGTGTTGACCCTGCATAGACTGGGCTGGCATGGGCTCCATCCCGGCATTTCCCAAGTGCCAGGAGAAACCTCTCCTCTCCCTTTCCATCCTCTCTCCTTCATCATCATCAGCTGCCTCAGTTCTTCCTCCCAGGCTCTGCTGTTTTATGTTTGTGTTGCCTTCCTCAGACTGTGAAGTCTTTGGGGGCAGGAACAGGCTGTAATCTGTGTTTGTCAAGTGCCATGTAAACGGCTGGCTAAATGTGTTTGTTTTCAACCGCTTATTTGTTTTTCGAAGGGGTAGTTACAGGAAAGTACACAGCGGAATAAGTAATTGGTGCAGAGCCGGGAGAGGATGGCAGAAGTGCTGTGTCCCTGTGGAGAGAGGCAGATGGCACCAGTGTGGTTTCCCTCCTCCTTTCTTTCCCCGACTTCACAGCCAGGGAGGGCTGGGGACAGCTCCGAAGACACCAGAGATGTGTCAAAGGGCATGAGCTGAGGATGCCAGGGCAGGTCACCAAGGTGTGCCCCGTGCCAGCCTCTCCCTCGGGATTTATTCCTGCAGGCTCCTGTCTCTCTGCACGCTCTGAATCCATGTGTTTGCACGTCCAGGGCACATATTTTACTGTGCTCTCCTTGACAGCCATAGCCCGTGTCCTTCCCGATGCTGACTCCAGCCCCTCCTGCCTGCCTTGTACAACTAATGAAACTGTAATCGCTTCCAGCGCAGCATCTGCGGGGCTTTGAGGGTGGAACTGAGAGCAGGCCATCAGGAAACAGCCTGATTAAAAAGTACTTTGGGGAGGGGGCACTTTGCCTGAGGGTGACAACGTCTCTTACACTTGAAATGAAATATATCCTTGTTGAAGAGTGGGAAAGAAAAGAGAAAAACTTTGGCCCCTGCGGAGGTTCAGAAGCCCTTAGGCTGTTGGCCACTGGATTCATGTACACTGTGCTTTAGTGCTTTAAAAAGCACCTAAAAAAGCAAGATATCGCTACCCGGTGGACTGTAAAATATCCTATCACCAGCCAGCCATACACAGCGAGGATGTCATGCCATGGGGTTAGCAGCAGTATCATAGGCAAGGTAAAGATGCTTCATTGCATATATTAAAGGCAGCCCGAGCCCTAAATGCACCCTAAAGAAGATGGATCTCCTCGGGAAGCTGGGATCTATTCATCACAATCTGATTCCTAAGTGTCAATTAATCTTGCAGCTTGTGTGTTGTTCCCCAGCCCTGACACATCTCTCACCGTCTCTGACTTAGAAGAGTAATGGGAGGCAGTGTTTGAGTATATAAAAGATAATTAATAGAAAACATCCTCCCTTTAAAAAACAACCACCAAACCAACCTTTTAGTATAATACGTCTTTCCACCAGCACCCATTTCCACAGATCCAGCTCGCAGCTCCTGTCATTTGGGGAATGTTAATTGCTCCGCAAGGAACGAAGTGCTTTAAAAGGGTGAGAAGGACCCTGCTGAAGTATGCGGGCTAACACAAAAGAAATGGTGATTTTTTTTAAACGCTCATTGTTCCCCTCTCAGCACCGAGCCCGTCCCTGGCTCTTGCCCTGACATTGCAGAAAAGCCACGGAGCCCCTGGCGCGGTGAGCTGTAATGCAATGAGATAATGTTATTTTACTTTAACAGAACTCGGAGGGAAATAAAGCTTGTGGATGGAGCCTGTTGCTCGCAGGGAGCCATCCCGGGATAGCGATACTGCAGCAGGGCCGGAGGATGGAGCTGGGTTTGCTGCGTGCCACTGATGGGGGAAATGCAGGAAGGGGGCCCCCAGGGCAAGATTGGAGCATGGCAGGAAAAAGGCCCGGGAATGGGGGAAAAAAATACTCATTTCCTGTGTTAGAGAGCGGAGAGGCTCCCCAGGGGGAAGGGATTTAGTGAAAGGTATTTCCTGGTGAGCAGTAAGGATTGGGTGGAGCTGGGGTGACTGGGATTCCTGCGCGGATTTTTCAAAGGCACCCAAACATGGAGTTGGACAGGATTCCTCTTGCTCCAGGAAAAACCGCTGGGAAAGCCAGAGAGGGGGTCCCTGGATGGGTCAGAGCTCGGCTGAGTGTGGAGGTGGCTCTGCAGGAAGGGATTTCCTGGGAAGAAGGGTGGAGGAGCTGCGTTGCCACTCAAGGCACTACCCATGAGCATAAATGTCTCTGTCTTCCCCATGGGAATTGCAAAATATCCAAATTTAGCAGCATCAGCCCAGGATGGATTCTGTCCCTTTCTCCCCAGACAGATCTGTTCAGGCTGGAATATTGTGGCTGCCTCACAGCTGGGCCAGGAGCATGGTCCTGGAGCTGCAGGGATGGAGCTCCAGCTCTCAGCTGTGTCCTGACATCTGGAAGTCTTCAAATACAAAATCTGGTCAGAATCTCGGCAGAGAGCCCTGGCAGCTGCGGGGTGTGGGCCAAGGAGGATGGGGTGAGCAGAAAAGAGCAGCTTTTTCAGTCCCTTTTATAATGGACTGTAATTCCTGCCTGGAGGGGGTCAGCGAGAGTTCCTTTGGGTTTGTCCTTCCCCCTTTGTCTCCCGGCACCACGAAACCTTAGCGTAGATTCAAGGCTTAAAAACACCTGAAACAAACCCAAGAGGCCCATGGAAGGACACTTTCATGGGAAAGTCCATCGAGTCTTCTGGGATTCTTTGACCTCCCTTGGCTCTGGCTGGTTTTGCTGAGTGTTCCTGGGGTGCTGATTCCCAAATTTCCACTGGGGTTTATGGGAATGACACACATGATGAGGGAGAGACCAGAGCTCTGCACCCTCTGAGCCTGCCAGGACACCCTCACAGTCCAGTCTTCAAACAAAATTTGAGATTTTTTAAAATCAAAATTCTGTTTAAAATCAACATATTTTCTCTTGCTTAAATACTCGTTTGCTGAGAGGAAGGATTTTAATATCAACAGTTTTGACTGTAAGATCTTCTGCTTGCTTCACCCTGGTTTTTAAAACCTTGTTCTCAAGTTCCTTTCTACAATTTTTGGGTATGGACTAATAAACAAACGAGGCTCTCCCACTTTTAGTTCCTGTGAAGAGCTTTCCAAACAACACAAAGGAGAGCAAGTGAAGCACCCCATTACAGGGACAGTGAGGCCCTTTCCTACCCTCAGCAGCAGGAAAAAACGTGTACAGGGACAATCCTGCAGAGTAAAGCACTGCAGCATCACCCTGCCAGGAGCAGCAGATCAAACTCCCTGCTCTCCAAGGATGGGAGATACAGTTGTAAGTCTGGAAGTGGAGGCAGGAGCTGTCAGACCCAGTCAGGTTTCATCAGCCTGAATAAACAGGCTGTGAATCTCATAATTACAGGTTCCCCCTTAGGATTTTGGCACATCTACTCCTAACCCAACCCTGGAAAGTGCAGAAGGTATAGAAATGAAACCTAATAAAGCCTAAATATTATCTCCCATATTCTGAGGCTCAGCAAAGGTTTGATTTACATTTCTAGCAAAAGGTTCTTGCATCTGGAGCAATGGCTTGTATATTGTATTTGTCTAAGATTATAGGTGCTTTATGGCATTTACTGGATCTTGTAAATATTCTGTAAAGCACTATCGACAGAACAATTATGGGAGAGGAATAACAGTTCTGAATCAACTCCTCTTGGAAGAAAAAAAATGGATTTTGCCCTTTGCTGCTGCAAATGATCTGCAACTCAGTAATGCTTAACAGCACATATGAGAAGAGCACTGTCAAATTGAAACCCCCCTGGCTGGTTTTTCCAAAACCTGGCCTCCCATTTATGCTCCTGGGAAAGAGAGCAAGGTCTGGGAGACTCCAGGTTATGGCAGCATGTTGGAAGGACGGGCTGTCCTGCAGGTGAGAGCAGCAAACCTCACCCTGCTTGCTCACAACCAAATCTGCACTCTGCCACCACAGGTAAGACCTCTGGAAATGGTCTCACTCTTCACCTTCACCTGTGGCCTTTCCCTGTTACTTTCCCAACACAAGCACCAGGGACAGAGCTTTGGGGCAGAGTTCAGGCTTGGTGTGAGTCGGTGCCACGTGGAAAAGGAGCTCACCTTCCTAGCTGTTTCCTCCTGGAACACCACCTCCTCTCCTGTGTCCGGAGCTCTGGGCAGCCTGGGAGCCGAGGGAAGGGGCTGCACACAGTCCCCGTGTGCTGTGCCACTGCTTGGGTGCTGCTGGAGGGATGATGGTGCTCACAGCCTATTTTTAGCACAGCCTGCAGCAGCTTGGTGAGCGCAGCCGGCTGCGGGAACAATGCCAGGGCGGGCAGGGACGGTAAAGCCCCGCACTCAACACCGAGATAAACAACAGCTCACCTGAAAAAAACACCTTCCTGCCTGTGGGGAGCCTGCCCACACCTCTGTAGGGAAGCACTGTCACCGCTGAGTCAGGGATGACACAGACTCTAGGTCAGGAGGCTAAGAGAATAAAATCCCCACATTTATTGAAACCCCTTCTTTTATACCCTGGTTGGATCCAGGTGGACCTGATTGGTCATTTAATCAACATATTTCACATGACTGGCTAATTAAGAAGACACCCTTTGGGGTAAACATCTTCTGGGAACAACAACTTGTTACAAACAGCACCTGCACGTAGTTTACCATTTGTTTACCATTCTTTCTCTCTGCCTCCCTAAAATTCCCCAGCCCAATTCATGGGAAAGGTTACCTGGCTTTCTCTCTCTGTGACCAGACTGTCGTATCCACAAAGCACAAAGGGTGTGAGGGGTTTAGGTGCTTGCAAAGCATCTCCCAAGTGCTGCTGCCTCCATCCCTGTGGGCTGACAGAGGGCTCCCTCAGGACCAGCCTGGTGCCAGAGGAGTGCAGGGCACAGAGGCACCCCAGAGACAAACCCTGCAGCTCTGGTGCCTCCCCAGAAGGAGGGATGGGCACTGCAGTGTGTTCCCAGCAGCACAGGGCTCCCTGGAACAGCTCTGCTGTGTGTCCCTGCAGGCAGAGATCCAGCACCCAGGGCTGGAATTGCCAGCAGACCCTGGCTGCCAGCCCGACCCCAAATCTGTGCTGTGGAGGCACTGAGGTGTCTCCATCCCCACGTGCCAGCCCTGCAGGCAGCAGGAACCTCTGCCACGACTCACTTCTCAGAGCCAGAGGGGCTGGATGGTGCTTGGAGGGCGGGAGCGTGACCTTCCCTTGCCTGTGTTCATCACTCTGTGAAATACCTGAATTTCAGTGCTTTCCTACTCCATCAAATCTGAAAATCTGAGCTCCAGTGCTCCTGCAGAGGAGGTGGGAGGCAGCTTGAGGAGCCCTTTGAGGGGACAGAGCAAAGCCAGTCTCATGTGCAGTCCATGGAGAACAAAGGTGGCTCGGGGCACTTGGGGGTGCCTGGCCCTTCCCTGCAGCACTGAGCCCTGCTCTGCAGGCAGGATGGGCAGAGAGCACAGCCACCTCTGGCTGCAGCTCAGTGACCCTGGGAGTGTCACCTGCCTCGCCCTGGGCACTCTGCAGGTCTCAGCAGCCCCTCAGAGATGCCCAGGCACTGGTGCTGTGCAGAGCCTCTGCCCTGTGCTGGGCAGGGACTTGGGACATGACCCCACCACCAAAGGGGTCTCTGCCCCAGCCCAGGCTCTTGCCCCAGCTGATTTGAGGCACCAAACCCAGCTGATGTTTCCTCTCTGGGGGAGCAGCAGAGGTGCTTGTAAAGGAATCCAAATGGAATCACAGAAGACAGGAGGAAAATCTCTCTCCAGGCAGCTGGAGTGCAAACCACTTGGAAATGGTCACACGTGTCAGTGGTGTTGGCCCTACCACAACCTGCCTGGCACAGAAGCAAGCTGGGGAGGGTGGAACTGCCATGGGTGGCTTTTGGGGCATCACTGGGCCAGAAATGTATCCTCTGTGTGAAAAATCCCACAGTCATGGGGACCCCCAACAGCTGCAGCTCTCCAGCCCCAGTGGGGACGGCTGGACCCAGGAGAGGACATCTGTCCATGGCCTGAAGCTGGAGAGGAAATGCTTCACCATCACTCCCAGCCAAAGAGAATCCCAAGTGAACCTTTCTAACAATCTGAAGTTGGGAAACGTTCCTTTGTTCTGCTGAGTTGTATTTTGTTTTGAGTTCCTCCATCTTCCCAGTTTGTCTCCAGGCTCCCTGGTTTCAGGCCAGGCCTGTCCAGTTTTCCAAGGCACGCACAGATTGGGCCAGGGGAGAGCTAATGAATCATTTTCTGCCTGGATCATGCAGTGTGAAGGGCCAGGCAGTAACGTGGCTGCTGGTCCCAGTCCCAGCCTGCTGTCCCTCACCAGCAGCACCACCAGGAGCAGCTCCAGTGGCATCCCATGGACACGTGTCCAGAGGGATCAGGGCCAGCTCTAGCAGGGACATTTTTGAGGGACCAAAGCCAAAGCAGCAGCTGTGGGGTGCCCTGCAGAGCTCTGCTGAGATCTGTCCTTCACCAGCACCAAAGGGAACACTTTTCCTTCAGTATCAGCAGCAGGGATGCTGATCCCACTCCAGCTGAGCCATGGGTTGGCCACAGAAACCCTCACAAAGCCCTGGGAGGAGCAGAACACTCTGGTTCACTCTCCCTGATGCCTTGAGAAGGCTGACCTAGAGCAGAGGCTGGACAGAGCTAAAGAATAAAGCAGGGATTTATTAAAAGGCCTCAATGGATCCACCTTGGGCAGCACAAGAGCCCAGCCAGGGCTGCACCCAAGATGAACCAAAATGGTCTCAAAATGGACAATTGGTCACAGGGGCTCTCACTTTGATCAGTTCTGCTCCATTTGCATCTTGGAGTTCATTGTCCAATTCCAGCTTTAGCCCATGCAGTCCCATCCTGCTTGGTTTTCTCTCTCCAGCCCACGTTGTTTATGCTCTTGGGCCTGAGATTTGGATCATTTGTCCTTGGTCCCCAGCTAGAGAAGGAATTGTTTTGTCTCCCTGCTCTGTGAAGAGAGCTCACCATCCCCTCATATGGAGCAGCACAGAATGTGAAAAATATAAAAGCCAAAACCTGAGGCATCATCCTGACCTTACACACAGGCTTTGAGGCACCCCAGCCCATGTCCTCCCAATGCAGAAGTGGTCAGAGAGTGGGGAACAGATCCTGAGTTCCTGTGGGGATGTCATGTCTGGGCTCTTGCTGTTTCCTCTCCTGCTCCTTTCCAGACAGCAGCCAGGATGGTGAGAGCAGCTGGAGTTTAGAGAGGAAACACCACTGTGAAAATCGCCCCCCAAATGCCCCAAGGATTATTTAATTATCTGATTCACTGTGGGATCTTGCTGCCTGGAGGTCTCCCCTCTAACACAGAGGATCCCAAGATGTGAGGATGCACCTGGGGGAGCTCTGCTGGGGGCTGGAGATGAGCAGGGCTGTGTCCAAGATGCACCCATGGAAAGCAGGCTCCAGTTCTGCCCTGGGGAACTCATCCCTCCCAGGATATCAAACCCACATGAGTCACAGCAATAATATTTTACCACCTAATCCCATTTAGCTCTTGGCTCACCTTTTGTTCTGCCCTTCTCACACGGTAGGAAATCCTGTGTATCCTGTGAGTAGTTTGGGCAATCAGCCACTCCTTGTGAGGCTGGGAGCAGGGAGATATGAGCACCTGGTAAGTTTTATGACATTTAAACCAATGCAAATAGCAAACACCTCCTCCGAGTCAGGGATTAACTCCAGACTCCTCTGCTTTAATGATAAATATTTTGACTTAATGAGAACAAACTAACACCCTTTTTTGAGTTAGCACTTCTATATTAGGGACACAATGCCTGCATCTGGCAGTGGCCAGAGGATAAAGTTTAGAGACATGAATCTGTCTGCCTGTTCCTCTTATTAATTCAGGTTAAATGGGTGGAAAAAAGAACCTCCAATAGTTTAGACCACAACAGAGATGCACATTAATGTAAAGACCCTAGAGTCCCATTAAATTTGAGGTTGTGCTGGGCCAGGGGTTGGACTCGATGTTCTTTGTGGGTCCCTTCCAATTCAGAATATTCTGCAATTCTAGGAAATTCCACTTGTGAGATAGATTCTCAAGTGTTTGCAGCCTGGATATTTTCCACTGAGGTATTTTGTAGCTCGAGTAGAAGCTGTGAGCTTGGCAGAGGAGTTAAAGGATGGCATCCTTGGGGGTCAGGGCTGAGTCAGGGTAGGTGAGTCCAGACCATGCAAGACCCTCTATGGATTATAGGCCTATTCATTCATTCACTGCACCCAGAACTGGGCAGAAATACCTGAAGATGAGCAATAACTGAGCTCATCTGCCACTGCATTCCAGCGAGCTCTGGCACAAAGCTGCTCAAGGAAAAGGCTCTGCTCTGCTGCACCAAGGGCAGTAAAACTAATTTAAGAAGCAGGATAATTTTTTTTAAAAGAAAGATATGGGAGAAGTGAAAGTCCAGTGTCTGTTGTCACCCATTGCTGGTGACATTTCAGAGTGAGGGTAAAACCAGGGGAAAGCACCCATGGAAGGAGAACTCAGCCTCTCCTGGGAAGCCCCACAAAACACAGCACTGAAGTGGAAACAGAGCCAAGACATTAAATACTCACTGAATTCCCAGCTTATCAGGCTTCCAGCATCCCCGCTTTAAAACAGATTAGAAAATCTTACCACATCAATTTAAAATCTGTCAGACCTTTCTCCCCTCTCTGGCACAGCCAGGTTTGTCACAGCATTTGGGGTATCAGCACCACCAGAATTTCCACGGGACCACCCCCCTCCCCATGTCAAAATGACCACAAACTGCTGTGTCCTGGGATATTTATGCAAACCAGGAGGCATGGCAGGATTTCACAGCAGGAGGACAAATTCATTTTGTAAAAGGTATTTATATAGTTCAATAGGTGTGTGCAGTGCTTTAGAGGTATAAAACATGAGATCCCTGCCCTGAGGGGCTTCTAATCTAATAACATATACTAGGTAAATTAAAACATACATCACGATGGCGATGAGTGCCCAGCCCAGCCGAGACGGGAGGGCATTTGAACCATATGACAAGGCAGAACTCAATTTTCATTTTAGATTTGTAGTTTGCCTTTAAACAGCCGGCGTTCCCTAACCCCCAAGCGAGGGAGAAATTTATCAGCATTACATCTGGGGGGAGGGAGTGCTCCAACACAGGATCATTTATTAATTGTTATTTATTATCTGTTAAACAAGGACAGTGTGTGCAGCAATAGCATTCCTTTTTCTGGATTAATTGTTGCCGTGTAATTCCTAGGTTTTATATTTTTAGCAGCCCTGTTCTAGCCTAACCCACTGAAAAGGGGGGAAAATGGAACAGGCACTCACACAATTAATGTAATGAGAGTAATTAATTTGAAAATAATACCCAGGGGGTGGGAGGGTTAAGGCTTTCTTTTTAAAGAAATAAAAGTCGAACCAAAGCTCCCACGTCCCTCAGGACTCGGTGCTACAGTGACTGCACTCGTTATGTTCACATTTGAATACTCATTCGAGCACATTTCTCATGCTGTTATTTCACCACTTCCTCAGCCTTGCATAATAGATGCAGTCATTGCCACTAAAGAGCCGGCGTTTACCCGCAGAGGTGAGGAAGGAGACCAGAAAGCAGGCAGGGGGCAGAAATAAAGCTCTCCACACCAGCTCTCTCCTTGGGGCTTGCTCACTCCCCGCAAAGGAAAAATAAATAAAATCAGAAGCAAAGCACCAAAACACTGAGCAATTGGTGTCTGGGGTCCCTTTTCTCCAGGCAGGTGGTGGAGCTTGGCACTCTCCATCCCTCCTCTGCCTCCTGCACATCGCCCCAGCAGCTCTGCAGCTGCCAGGACCTGCCTAATTCACTCAGGGATGTGTTTGATTCCATTTTATGCGGCCACTTCTTGCTCTAAAGTCAGGGAAACACAACCCAGAGGTAACCATGGACAAGGTCCGAGTGGCTCCACAGTCCCAAGACCAGCACGGGGCTCACCGTGCAAGGAGGTGTCTCATGGTGGTGAAAACTCAGAGAAAACTTCACAAGGAACCTTCCTGCTCCCTCCAGAGCCACAGAGCCTCACTGGGATGCTGTGCCCATCCTAAAGAAGCTTAGAGGGGCTTTTGTTTCTTGTGCATCTGCAACAGGTAGCACCCAGATACACGGGGGAGGCTGGAAACACAAACTGGGTGGTGGTGACAAGAAATTATGTGATGCTGGGGGCACCACTGCTGGCTGCTTCTCAGCACTCACACAAACCCTGGGTCAGCTCTGAGGTGCTGCCTTCAGCCAGAGCCTCCCAAACAAATCTTCAGCTCACTGCTGGAATGGGCAAAGAGCCCTACACAAAGCTCTGCTTCCTAGTTTTCTATTGCCCCACATTTGCAAAAGGGAATTCAGGACTGAAACTCTTCACCTGACATTTCTGACAGGTTTTCACAAATAAAGAGGGGCAGGTCTGGTGCTTGTCTGTGAGGTTGCATTTCTGTGCCCTCCACAAAGCACCTCGAGCAGAGAAGGACAAAACCCAACATGACAAAGAGTAACTCCCCAAAGACCAGAAATTCAAACTTCTCAGAGGTCATATGCACTTCCAAGTAATTCAACTTTTTCCTGAAACTTAAAATTCAGCAAAAATCCAGTTCTTGGTCCCAGTCATGACAAAGCACAGTCTTACCCAAACCAGAACTGATTTTAACTAATATTTGAAATCATTATTTAGTGACTGTGCACTGAGTTATGTCATACAAAAAAGCAAAAGTCCCTGAAGGCTTTGCTGGAGCACTTCACTTTGCTGTGAGCACTTCCACAGCAAAAGAAACACATTTTCATGGAATCTACAGTAATCTCATTGGTCATGCAGGCTTGGGAGAATGGAGAAGGATTTCTATCTTCATTTGGAGCAGCTTGTGGAGGACAGTCCAGGGGGGTGTGTGGACCTGGAAGTGTCTCCAAGGAGCTGGGCCTCCTTTGGTTTGTATCTTGATGACTGAGCAAAGAATTACAGTAGCATAGAAGATGTTCCAAAATGGAAATTTCAGCTTTCTTGCCACCTCCACCAGGGATTTCATGTGGGGTTTCCAACAAGCTGCTGGATCACGTTATATCTGATTTTTCAGTTACTAGAATATTGACATTTCTCTAAATTAGAGGGGAAGGGAATGAACAGAACATGATGGGGAATGAAAGTTTCCAAACAGAAGAAGAAGGAACACCCCAGGACTTTATGAAGTCAGCAGTAAACTCCAACTCCCACACGACTCAGGAACTGGTGCGTGGTGTGATGCACAACCAGTGGTTTGATCAATGGGTGTTTGCTTTTTGTTAACTTAATTCCACAGGGAATTGCAAGGGCTGCCCCAGCCTCTGTCCTCATCATCACATCGGGAAGGGGCGAAGGGCAACTGTCTGGTCTGTAATAAAAACCTCCTCAAGTGAAGTTAAAATCACGACATAGCAGTGGGAGGGAGGCAGGAACAAGCAGCTGGGGAGGCTGCTCATGCCCCTCAGTCCCTGCCCTGGGTGGGATACACAGTGCAGGAGGGACCTGGGCCTTTGCTACCTCCTTTTGGGGGGCCAGAGACCTCCACGGGCACCTCTCTGCCCTTGCCCGTGGCTGGGGATGGCCCGTGGGCCCCGGGAGGACTCCTCATCCCGATGTTCTGCAGGGGCAAAGGTGGAGCAGGCAAAGGATGCCGAGCCCAGTGAGGATCCACACGGGGTGGGGACACACCACTTCTGCATGGGGAGGCGAGGCAGGGCCGTTCCAGCGTCCCTTTCTTTAGCAGCTCGGTGCTGCGTTTTGTTCGGGGGTTTAACTTTTTTTTTCCTTTTCTCNCGTGATGAGGGATGCAGGGCTGTGGGATTCAGGGCTAAGGGCTGAGGGATGCAGAGCTGAGGGCTTTGGGATGGAGGGCTTTAGGATGTAGGGCTGAGGGATGCAGGGCTGTGGGATGCAGTGCTTTGGGATGCAGGGCTGT
>VXBC01013053.1:498812-524708 GCA_013399945.1 Ploceus nigricollis
GAACAGTTTTTTTAAAGTCTGTTAGGAATAAATTTGGCTGATTTCAATGTTAATTGCACATTTTTGTCCCTGGAAGTGTTCAAGGCTGGGTCAAACAGGACTTGGAGCAACCTGGTCCAGTGAAAGGTGTCCCTGCCCATGGCAGGTGGAGTTTGGAAGTGGATGGGCTTTAAAATCCCTTCCATCCTGAAACATTCTATGATTCCAGTGCTGAAAAGTGGACATGCTGCATTCCCCACACCAATATTGCCCTTTCCCCAGTATTTCTGCTGTGTTAAGGTCCATTTCTGGCAGGAGCAGGCAGGGATCCTGCCCAGAGCAGCATCTCCCAGCTGGGCTCTGCAAGCTCTTAGAAGGCAACTCAAGACAAAAGTGTGAAGAACAAGCAGAGGTTCACAACCCAGGTTTGGCCTTTCTCATGCTTGAGGCTCAGGAGCAAAGAAAGTGAAAGGAAACCACAACAACAAACCAGTGCTGTGATTTAGCCTGACATTCATTTCAGCAGAGGAAAATCCTTGCAGCAGCACAGCTCAAGCTGACTGACAGCAGGGGGTTTGTTGGATGGGCATTAGGTGAAGGAAGATGGGAAGCATCAACCTCCAAAAGTCAGTTTTTAAAGTCTCTGAGAGCAAAGTAGCAGCTGACTTCAGTGGAAGAAGACCAGAAAAAAAGATCCATTATTTCCTTTTACACTCCACAGTCAGTGGGTCCTGCTCACCAGCTGAATGTGGGAAGAGGGAGAGGAAGAAAAGGAGTTTTCCATGTGTGGCTGAAGCTGCCCCTTCCCTCAATCTATCAGCAGAGACGAACCTGAGACATTGAGCACAGCCTGAGGAATGCACCCCCTGAAAACAGACCATACAACTGGGTAGATTTCCCTTCATTTTTTTAATTATCCCCTTTCCACAGTGCCCAGCCCTCCCTCCTTTCTCATCACACTCTTCACTACACACTGTCTACTTAGCAGAATAAATGGCTGTGCTGCTCGCCTTGCTAATGGGCTCTCCTTGCACGTGGCAGCCACGGGGTTAAACAGATCCTGGCAGCTCCAGTGATGCCTCAGGTTCAGCTTTTATATTTTTCAGATTNTGAGCCCAGCAAAGATTGGGTACAGGCAGAGCAGCAAGGATGTCTCCAGCCTGGACAGCTTTTATGGCAGTGACTTTTGGGTGCCCTGGGCCACCCACAAGGTACTTGAAGGGCCAAAGCCTGTCCTGGTGGTGTTTGCCCTCTGAGTTCTCACCCTTGCAATAAAAGCAGGACCAGAAATACTCCTTGCATGTCTTACATTTCTTACCACTGAGGAAAGCACTAGGTTGAACAGCTCCTGAAACCATGGCCACTGCCAGGGCTGCTGCATGTCCCTGGCTACCTGGGATGGGGAAGAGACCCCTCTGTGGCTGGAAAACCAGGGAAAAGCAGGGGGGTTCCCCAGATGCAGCAGCTGTGAGTGGGACACAGTGGGTGCAGGGCAAATCTCCAGCTCTGCCCTGGGGCTCTGGTGCCTGCAAGCTCTGCCCCAGTACCTGCTCCTGCTCTGCACCCAGGCTGTGGGAGAAAGAACCCTCAGCAGCCTCTGGGTGCACACATCTGTCCAGCCTGAGCCAGGGAGGCTGTGACAGCTGGGCAAAATTAAAACACAGGATCTGTGGAGGGTGTTTCTGGGTTATATCTATAATGAAGACAATGTGCCCCCCTCCACTGAGCACTCACTCCCTGTCCATTCCAGGGATTAGGCTTTCCTACCCATCCCTGTGTCACCACATTTCCTTACAAAGCACAGTTGCTTATTGTAACACCTCAATTTGATTTTTATTTTTATTTTTCTATGACTGCAACATGCCTTATGTAGATTTTCTGGAAGCCAGACTACCCTAATGTGTCTGTTGGAATGGCAGCTTTGGGAAGCAGTGTCTGATAGCAAGGATGCTGTCAGGGGGCTGGAAAGGGGGGTGTTCTCTTCCCAACCCTGGCACTGCCCAGCTGGGTGACCCTGGGCAGAGCCCTGCTACCTCCCATATCAGCCTACAAGGTAAGAGTGATAAGCTCTGTGAGTGTGCAGTGAGGCTTAATTAAAGTGGGAAAGCACTTCAGGCTCCTCAGCACAAGCAGTTTTAAATGAACCCACGATAATAACAAGCTGGCTACAGCATGAAGGAGTCTGGGGGAGGGACAGTGACACACAGCAGTGGCAAGGTGGCTTGGAGAGCTCCCTGGGAGCACCCACATCCCAGCCTGGCTTCACCATGGATCCATCCCCAGGTGAGACCCCACCTCCTGATGTTGCTGGGAAAAACCTTCCCTTCCCTTCCTAACAGGGACTGCCTGAGCCCAGTGTGCAGCTGCTGGAAAAGAAAGGTTTTCCAAGCAGCACTGTGGGGGGAAAAAAGACCTGAACGCCGCTGAAAACATTTCTTTGTTGCTCCTGTGAGGTCTCTTGTCCTTTGTTTTGATGACAAAAATATCCTCCTGGGGCGTGGGGCTGACAGTCCTCCTGCTTGGTGCCCAGTTGGTGCCCTGGTGTGATCTGCAGTGGCTGCAGGCACGGAGGGGCAGGGATGCCATCCCATTCCATGCCCCAGGGGCAGGGATGCCATCCCATTCCACGCCCCAGGGGCAGGGATGCCATCCCATTCCATGCTTCAGGGGCAGGGATGCCATCCCATTCCACACCCCAGGGGCAGGGATGCCATCCCATTCCATGTCCCATGATGAGCCCTCAGGGCAGCTTTGGCAGGGCCAGTCTCCAGCAGTGCAGCCATCCCAAGGTCCTGGATTCCAGAGGGTCCAGATCTGTGTTCTTCTCCTGTATCCTTAAGATAAACATGTCCTTCACTGTAGTCACCTACTCCATCATACACTCCTATCAAATGAGCCTTGCTAGCTCGTAAATTACTGTGCAAACCATTCCAAACAATAAAGGCAATTTTACTTACTGAACCATTAAATTTACATACTTAAATTAGACTCAACCAGACGTTGAGAGGGGACGTCTCGCGGCCAGACAAACAATGAATTTAGGGAGAGGGCTGCCGTGTACTTCCCCACCTCTCACATGAAATTAATGAGGTGCTTCAATTTAATCATCATTAAAATTACATCTTTATTTAGTTACTTAGCAGAGTTTGACTCACTGCGTGGCGTGGAACGTGAGGTAATGCCTGCAACATCAACCCTTCCACAGAGGGAGGCAGGGGGGAGGCCCATCTCCCCAAAATGCCTTTACACCCACTGCAGCCAGAGCAGGCACACCTGCCATGATCCCAAACCATTCTCCAGTGTTGCCCTGTTCTTCTAAACTTCTTCTAAGCCTTCTGATGTTTACATTTTTGTAATAGAGTTTCTCACATGCTTTTCATGTAAATAATAATTGTTTTGCATTCCTTTCTGGAGGAAGAGAGAATTAATAAACTGTTAGCTTGACCAGTGTAGTTGGAGAGGTAGCAATTTCATCCTCCAATCCATGATCACTTTTAGAATTCTATAAATATTGAGGTCCAAAAAAATGCACACCTTTTTTGCCTTAGAATCTCAGCGTGTGAGTGTTGTTCTTCTTCGTGTCGAATTGCCACACTCCAGGGCTTATCGCTAAGGTTAGACAATGAGGGAAGAGAAACAGCAAGGTAGAGTAAATTGAGAAAATCAGGATTAGTTTGGGGTGGGTTTGAGGCAGGCAAACACAGCCACGTTATTCTTTAGACAACACCAACAAACAGGAAGCTCTTGCAGCATAATCAAAGTTCAGTGCATGTGACATGGAGAAGCTGCTCAGAAAAGCAAGAGTGTGGGACAAAGGCCCAGTGAAAGGAGGCAGAGAGACAAAGCACCTGCTCTTGTGTGCAATTTGTTTTGCACACACACAACTGACTCATCTCAGGGTGCTCCTGGGCAGCCACAGGGGAGGCTGGACAGGGTGGGCAGCACTTGGGGCAGTCACAGGGTGTTGCAGACCAAGTCTGGTTGTCACCTGTCCCTGTGAGAGCTCACAGCCCACAAACCCTGCTCAGGGAGGGCTCCTACAGCTGCAGGCACTCACTTTGCCACCAGAAACTCATCAAGAAGTGACAGGGATTTCTGGGGACAGCAGCAAAGCCTGTAAGGGTCTGTGGGACAAAGGAGGCATCAGACAGAGGGGACAGGCTCACATTTGGGAAGATTCAGTGCCTGGGGACCTGCTGCCTCTGCAGAACTGAAGATCTTGTAAGAAAGCAGAATAAAAAGATTACAGAGCCCTGAGGAAGTGCTGTAGAGGAAACCAGTCCCCACTGTACTGGACACAACACATGCATGGAGTAAGAGATGGAAGTCTTCCGAAGCAGAGCCCAGTGACAAAGGCTGTTGTTCTCCCAAGGTCACTCAGGATGTCAGAGCCTTGGTGAGGTGTTCCTCAAAATCAGCAATGGGCCACAACAACACAGATCTTTTTGTCACTGGAAAATATTTTTATCCCAAGAGACTGATTCAAAATCAGCAATGGGCCACAACAACACAGATCTTTTTGTCACTGGAAAATATTTTTATCCCAAGAGACAGATTCTCTGCTCCCCACTTGGGCCATGGAGCTCAGTGATCTCAGTGAGCTCACTCTGGTTTGGTGCTGGTGAGAATGGGCACGATTAGACCTTACTGAGCTCCCTCTGAAGACATGAAACACTGGGAATCCCCATGGATACCCACAGCTTGCTTGGATGCAGCATGCCCACATTACTTCTGTCTGAAAGTCTTTGCTTCTCTTTGACTCATTTGGTCATTCTTGCTGCAGCAGCAAAGGGAAATGGGCTCCCAAGAAGCCCAGACTGTGGATAATGCTAACTGGAGGAATGGCAGAAACTGATTTGTTTGGCTGCAAACACTGACTGTGTGTTCAGCTGCTTTCTGTGAGCTGTTTTCCCTTTGATGCCTGTACAAATCCTGCACTGGCAGATGTTATGTGCCACCCTGCACCACAGTGAGCAGTTAGAGCAGCTCAGTCCCCAAAACCACAGCTCAGGCAGGGTGTGGGGGCTTTGTTTGGCATCTCTTTTGGGTAGCATCTTCCCTCAGACAGGCAGGATAAATATCAGTTATGTACAGCAGGAAGCAGCACTCACACCTGAAAGCTTGCTGCATTAAAAAAGAGGGAAAAAAAAAAAAAGCCCACAAAAGAGTAAACATCAAACTGCCAACTGCTTTTTACGTTCTGTAAATCAAAATACACTCTGGAAGTAAAACCTCCCAAATTACAGCAGGCGAGATGAAACATTAACCCGCCAAGAGTGGGGATGGCAGTGGCAGGGATGCACAGGCTGGAGCCAGAGCTACAGTTTGTCTACATTAAAAATGCAACATCAGCAGAGGTGTCTGAAAGAGTCATTTATCAACTCCTGGATTAGAGAGACATCTTAAAGTAAGTGCACCATTTATACGCACATATGCACAAATTGTCTGCCCTCTTTGTGCCTTGGAAAGTTCTCTCCAGTCCTCTGGGTAAATGCAGGGCCACAATGACATTAGGCATGGAAAATAGGAACCTTGCTCATGGTAACAGGGGGTACAATTCATGTGAGCAGCCGGGATGGAAAGTAATCTAATGTTGCAATTTCAGAGAAACAATATAGAGTCGCTCACATACATCATGATTAATGGCTGGATACCATAGTGTGAAAACCATTTAAAAAATGGCATTTTTGTCACTGACAATGTTACACATATAGTAAAGGTCATACATGATAAGAGCATTATCCATATTTCTTCTGCAAACATGCTTAACCTTGTAGAGCACAATTCCCTGGAAGATTGGTGATCCATCTCCAGCTGCAAACTGCGCTCTTCAGAACCTGAGAAGGCCAATTTTACATTTATATCATTCTCATCCACACACAGGCAGGCGCTGGGAAGCCTGCATGAGCCTTTCCAAGCAGAAAGGGATGGAAATGGTTTACAGCAGCACCTCCTCGGGGCTCTCCTCCCTCCACCTTGTCTCCTGCTGTCACCTGACACCAAAACTGATGCTGGGCCCCTGCTGAAGCCATGCTGGAAACAATTTCCTGTAAATTCCCTCTCCAAAGTCTACCTGAGGAGCCCCTTTGGCACCCTCTGAGAGGTCCCAGCAGTGGGTCCACACTCCCAGTGGGGTTGTCTCTGCTACCTGGCAGTGCTCAACACAGCAGGAAAGGGGCAGCTGGTGTGTCTGCAGGGAAATCCCAGCCCACTGAAGGATCACCACCTGGGAGGAAATCTGAGATGAATCCCACAGACCACACATTTATCTTTTTGAGAGTTGCTTTTAAAACACACAGATCCTGCCAAAGGGTTGGCTCAGCCCACGGAAGAGAGTGGGATTCACCAGGTGAATCATTTTGGGTAAAACCCAGTCTGACACAGCCCCACACACCGTGTGGAGCCCACGGGGCTTGTCAGAATTGTTACAGCTGCAGCTGCAACTTGCATTGACCCCTAGACTCAACAAATACCTCTAATTTTAGTGTTATTAATAAATTTTGGAAGCCTTCTTTATGGCTTCAGGCTAAATGTAGTGATCTTTTGGGAGCTGAAGTTTGTCAGGACAGCAAGTCTAAAATTCTCAGCAGCTAGGGCTCTAACAAAACTCCTGAGCACCTGTGAGCCTCACTGCAACCCTGCCCTGCAGCTCTGGGAGCTTGGGTGTCCTGGCTGAAATTTGGAGGAGCAACAAGCTTCACAGTTCATTTTGCAGCAGGTTGTGTGACCCTCTGGAAAGTCCCCAGAAAGTGGCACTAAGCTGACCAAGTGCCATTGTCTGCTGGCTGGCACACAGTGGCAAGGGGAACTTTTTCAATATGTAGTCATGTAGGTGGAATTGTGGAGTCATAAAATCACAGAGTCACAGAATCACNTTCATTCCTCACACAGGGCACCACTGAATGTTGGGTTTTGGTTTCTTTTTTTGCTCCTATTAAGGTTGGGATTGAAGTTCTTGAGATGATATTTCATGTTTAGACTCAGGTGTTTATTATTTCTTATCTATATTACAGTTTTACATGGTGTGAGTTTTGTAGTATTTTACTAATAATGTACAAAATGGTTCACTATCTATTTTTACAAAGCTTTTTAAGGCTAAACGATCTAATTAAGAAATGACACCTAAATTATTTTTACTTTTAACTTAATAAATCATCTTTCTTGTCTCATAATGTGGGCTTTTTTGTCTAATTACAAAACACCACTCAAACCCATGAAGAAGAAGGTGAAGAAGAAGGACCCCTAAAACTTCTTAGTTTTATAGATATTACTATATCCTAAAACCTTAAATTCTAAGTTTTCCACCCTGTGATATTAGACACTCTTATCCAAACTATACACTCATAATCCTAGTGTTACCAATCAATTTTGGAAGCCTTCTCCATGGCCTCAGGTCACATATAGTATTCTCTCGTGGGTCTGTGCCTTTCAGCACAGAAAGTTTAAAATTCTCAGCATCCAAAATTCTAACAACCTCCCACTAGGCCAGGTTGCTCAATGCCCTGTCCAAATCAAGCCTGAGCAATCCTACCTAGCCATGTTTGTGTGAGCATTCACTGCTGGGTCACACCTTTCCCTGTCCATCTGCCTGCCAGGGTCCTTTCCCTGCTGGCACTGAGCTCTCCTGATTAACCTCGGCTCCAGCTGCAATTCAGAGTTGTGCTCTGCACTAACAAGATCTTAAAGGCATTGTATGAAAATTTCATTATTCCTACAGCAAACAAACCCCTGCATGAAACAAATATTTGTGTCGTGAGGTGCAGTGTGAATAAAGCTTGTTGCACTGGGTTAGACTCTAGTTTAAAGCACCTCTTCAGGGGGTGGGTACCAGGACAGGGGCTATGCTCACTGGTGCTGTTTCCCTTCAGCAGGGCACAAACACAAAAATGTGCCACAGCAGCCCCTGGGGCAGGCTAAGCAGCAGTGCAGCTCAGAGCCCCTGCATGCTGGATCTCTGCTAACAAATAATCTCCACTATAAAAAGTGCAGGGACGCTGTTAAACCTTGCTGGAGCAGGGTGAGTGCGAGTTCAGAGGCTGCAGACAGGATCTCCCCCCATCCCCAGCTCTCTGCTCCCCAGCAGATCTGCCCTCCTTTGCAGAGGAGAACATGATCTCACTCCAGAGGAATTTCCTCTGTGGGAGACACTGGAAAACGCTCTGGTGCCTTGTGACCACCTCCTGGAGCAGAGGCTTCCCCTCAGCCGGCTGCCAGATGGGGCTGGAGCACCCCCAGGCATTCAGGGGGTGACCACATCAGTGGGAGTCACTGCCAGCCCAGGGATTTGTGCTTTGCTTGGAAAAGTGTGACCCCAGATCTCCCGACCGTGTGTCCCCAGCAGCTGGGAGGGCTCAGCCCCTCACACAGCCCAGGGCAGCAGGGAGGGATGGAGGGGATGGAGGGGATGGAGGGGACGAAGGGGACATTTCCATGCTGGCATTTGCAGCTTGTCAGATCAGCTTTTGCTTTCTTATGTGAGCAGCACAGCGAAGGCTTCCCACTGCGCCCAGGGTGGGAAAGCTTTTCCCCAGAGTAGTTTGCAAAGACTGGCTGGACCAAATTATTCTTCTCATCATGAATGCCTCTCTCTGAGCCACCTTACCCATGCAGATACTCAAATGTTATTAATATGAATGAATGCATCTTGTCTCGGGGTGTCTCATGGTAGAAGCCATTTCAGAAACACTGGGAGGGTGGAGGGAAGGAGCGAGTACAATCGAGCAGCCCTGGCTGCATCTGTCCTATTCCTCAGATGACAATTTCCCTCTCCCAAGAGCACCACAGACTAGAGGCACTCACAGATTATACATCATTCAGTCTTTTGCTTTGCAAAATTAGCTTTCTTAGCAAGGAAACAAAGGATTTGCTGTATTGGATCAGGCTACCGACATTGCTGCTGCTGCATCCAAGCTCTGGCACTTAAGAAACACGGCAGCTCTCCCTCCTCTGGCTGTGCTAGCCAAGTCCCTGCCTGGGGAGCTGCACACACAGTCAGAGATTGCTTCCAGACGGCCACAAAAATTCATCTGATGCTCAGTAGCAGGTGGTTTAACTTCTCTCCTAATTTTGTCATCTTACAGACCCACAAATGGCCAACATTATTTAGTCCTTTTAAAAACTCAGCCAGAACGTTTATCTCAATAAGTGCCTTCGGCACTGCCCTCCATAAAGCTGACTGCATACCACATAAAAGGAGGGTTTCTTTTTACTCCTTCAGAATTTACTGGCCTGCATGGTTTACTTTACAGCTGTTAATACAATGAAAGCTTTTGTAAGGAGAGGATGGTGCTGGGGAGCGGGGCAGGAGCTCGCAGAGGAGAAGGATAACAGTCTGTGCCTAATGCAGGGCTCCACATGCCCGGCCCGACGGGAGGACCATAACTCATAACACATTTAATGGCACAGGCGAGGAGAGGGACTGCTGAGCATTCCCCAGAGGGTCACACACAGCCATTCTCACCAGCCCTGGCAGGGGTGATGGAGCGGGGAGGCCTCTCTGGGGCTGCACCCGGCGGGGAAGGCAGCAGCAGCTTTTAATCCTTCCCATCTTATGCAAAGGAGGGATGGAGGGGGCTCTTGCCTGCAGAGCCTGCAGCTCCCCGTGGAGCCAAGGAGAAGAGTTCACAGCCAGGGAGAAATATTAAAGGTGATGCAGAGCCTTGTGTCTGCAAACACGGGCTGAGCAACCTGGGAAATGCCAGTGTCTGACACGGCAGCAACAGCCTCTTTTCTGCTGACCTTTAACTCCTCCTGGCCCAAACCAGAGCACACCAGGCACGCCGCTGTGTTTTACAAAGCCTCGGATCAAACACGCAGCCCAAGGCATGGAGAAGAGGTTTCTTTGGGGATGAGCAGACGTGGGCTGTGCAGCAGCAGCTTTGCCTCCTCTCATGCTGGAAGTGCTGGCACTGAGAAAGCTCCCTTCTCCTCCACAGATCTGCTCCAGGGGCTCCCTGGCTGCAACACTCGGAGTAAGGGAAGGAAACCTTCCCCGCCGCACACAGACGGGAAAACTCGGTGTTTCCAAAAGGCACAAACCCAATCTCTAGGGCAAAATCAGTGTCCTGGCTCTTTGGGAGTGCTGCCCATCCCTGTGCAAAAGGCAGGGCAGTTGTTTGGAATGGGTGAGAGCCCATGTGCCCACACAACCCCGAACCACACCACTCCACGTGGGCAGCAACAGCTCCACAGGGACTCACGGGAGGATGTGCAGGGAAAACCCCAAAATCCCGGAGCCCTTGGAGTGCTCTGTGCTCAGGTGTGTGGTGGCACACACGCTGTGTGAGCCTGCCCGGGTCTCCACGTGCGTTTTCCAGCAGCTCCATCCTCCCCACAAACGCAGAGTTAAGTGCTGAGAGTGCTCTCTGCCATCTTTTGTGAGCCAGGAACCAGGAACGCTGCATAAATCATTATTCTTGCTAATTACCAGGAAACATCAAACAAGACAAGCATTTTACTCCTCATCACTGAATTTTGTTATGCTAATTAGAGTTGTATAAGCTGTTGCTATTAAACCTGGAGAGTCAGAAAAACATTTGCATTAATACCCACAAAGCTGCATCAAAACCTAGTTATTAGTATTTCAATGAGGTTCAGGTTACAGGGAAGCTGCTGCCATTTCAGGGGCTGGTTTGTTGTTTTTAAATCCTGCTGTGAGAGAAAATATAAATAAATGCAGGGTGAGGCCTCATGCAGACAATACTCCTTTTATATGGGGAATTAAAAAAATAAGGCAACTTTGATCAGGAGGGGATAGAGAAGCGAGGGGGAGAGAGGGAAGGCAGAGCAGTGCAGAGATTTTGGTGCCCTGCACGTGGGGCTGCTCAGCCAGGGGCTGCACCCACTGTGGATGCCAGGCTGGGAAGTGCTTCTTGGATTTCTGAGCTGCTGCTGCTCCCAGGCACTTTGCTTGGTCTGAGTGGTTTGGGTTTGGCTCAGCTGGGAGGAGGAGCTGGCTCCTGCCTGCCTCCATGAAAATCACCTGAGTTTGCCTTCACCTACACCTTGTGCATCCCAGTGGCACCAGGGGGATGGGGGACAGGATTTCTGGGTACCAAAACGCACACACCAAGCCACACATCTAAACTTTGTGGGGAACCAACTCTGTAACAGGAATTGGCAATTCCTTCTTTTTAGTGCCAATCACAGCAGCTGGGTGTTTCATCTGAAGATCTCACAGCACTTCAGAAAGGCAAATTATTCCCCCATGTGCCCCTTTAATACAACAATTATCACCATTTGATGCATCAAATACATCTGAAAAAATTAGGGGAGTCCAAACAGGCAGATTGGGAGCAAGGGAAGGGTGTTTTAACCCCTGAGGCCTGAGTGCTGGAGTTTCATTTTGGAGAGCTGTTCAGAAAGGCACACTCACACTGATGATTTCCATCATGTGGACGTGCAACATCACACGATGTTGCAGCAAACCTTGTCCTGCACTGGGGGGCTGTGACAGGTTCACACACAACAGAGGGAACCTGTGGGGGAAGGAGCTGGGGTGTAATTCAGGTTGGGAGCATCCTTACCCCAGAAAGTGCCAGGTTGTTGGACCTGGGTGAGAGGCACTGCTTCTCTCCAGACAGTCACGGTGGGCTCCATCCATCTGCAGGTTCCCCAGCCCCTTGGCTCAAACCACATCACTCCCTTTGCCTCCTCCAGTAAGGAGCAGACCCTATTGACAGCTGGGTGCAGCTTAAAGAACACATCTGAGCTGTCTCTGTGACCCAAGTGCTGCTCTATTGACAGGGGTGGAAAAATTATCTGGTTTTAGTGTCCATTTGTCAGATCACTGGAAAGGGAGAGCCACTCACTCTCTCACTGTATATTTCTATCAAAGAAATAAAAAAAATAAGGAAAGAGAAGTCTGTGTTGCCTTTTCCCTTGCTGGTGGGAGCTCAGGTGAATTGAGCAGTGCTGTGCCTGGCTGATGATGAATTGTGGTGGCAGCGCCCACGCTCCATCATTCTGCCGATGTGGAGGAAGGTGGATGCACAGCAGGGGCCATCCAACACCTCCCTGTGCTGGCCCTGAGCTCTGGGATGCTCCTGGTGGGGTTCCCAGCCCAGGCCATGTCCTCTCCCCCAGCACAGAGCCCATCACACGCTCACTGTGCACCCTCAGCATCCTTTCCACCTTCAGGGAGCATCGGGTGCTTCTCTCCAGCCTCATTCCCTGCTGGACCCAGGGGAATATCCCACAGGATATTCCTCCTGTCCTGGAGGACTCTCTGCCCCCCAGGAGGGGATGTTAAGACCTCATTCCCTCTATCTCTGCCAGGATCAGTGTTAGGAGAGGAGCCAAACACAAGGCAGGTGCCAGCACCCCCCAGTCCCACTCTAACACTGCATCCTCCCTAATCACAGGCAGATTAAAAAAAAATCCATGTCAGCCATGCTGAGGAAAGGAGAACTCTAAGAAGGATGAGGAAAATGAAGACACTGTGAAATGCAATAGATGTCAACTTCTACTTATTTTTTAATTTCATCTCTTACAAGCTTTTTGGAAGCTAACATGATTAAGTTCTTCACACAATTTATTAGCATCTTGTTGGAAATCCAGCAGTATATTACACTGTCTGAGTAATCCAATTAGTAAAATGTATTTATTTAACCAGAATATTAGCTGCACACAATCCCAAATGAAGTAAAGTCCCTGATCCTGGGGTTCCTCTCACTTCCTGGAATTCATTTACCAGCTACAGGAAGGCTTACTCTAATAAAATAAATATCAGCCTTATGTTTTTGGAATAATACAAGAACACCAATCTTGCTGCTCAGCTAACTGCTGCTTTTTTTTTTTTTTTTTGCAGCAGATACTGATGGCACACAGATTTCACAGCAGCATAAAGGTTTTTCTGGCTCTTCCACCTTCCTCTCACCCCAAAGCCAAGAGCTTCCCAGCCCACCTAGCTTCCCATTTTTTACAACTACCAAATCATTCCCCAAATTAAGAACTCACTTTTTATTTTTCATTCAGCAACCCATGTGCAAAAGTGAGCCTCGTACCTCTTTACCCTGATTTGAAAGAGCTTTGAAATAAAACCACTGTAGGAAGCAAGGGCTCTCCAGCACTTTTTTCCCTCCTAATGAAGGAGCTGAGTGACAGCCCCCGAGGCAGGAGGTCTGAGGTGCCTCAGCAGCATCCCTGCCATGCTCAGGTGCTGGTCTGCCCCAGTGCTCAGCTAAGGGACTGTGCTGGGGGTGCAGACAGATGTGTGACAGTTTAGGGGGGTATTTTAGTGATCACTTCTTTTAACTCACTCCCCTCCCTGCTTTAATTCTGTTACTACCTTGGGTGCTTGCAGCTCCTGCCAGCACAGCATCCCCACCCAGAGCCCCTGGCTGCCAGCACTGGGGTGGCTGTCCCAGCCTGGGGCACCTCCTGGAGGGTGCCAGGCAGGTGCCAGCAGGAGAAGGGGCAGAACCCAGCCCAGGGAACAGCCTGCTGTTGATCAATGGTATTTTTCCAGAGCTGCTACTCCAGTTTATCTTCATAAATTGGCTTAATTAATTATTTTCTCCAGTGAGCAGCAGTGGGAGGTGTAGTCAGGAGCAGCAGCACGGGGCTGGGGCAGGGAGCTGAGGGCTCCCATGACCCTGGTGCTGGGGCAGCTTTTGGGACTTTCCCTGGATTTGGGTTGGGGCTTGAGGGGTTCTGCAGATGGATTTGGGGAGCTGCAGATACCCTCATCTCCCCCCACCCAGACAGAGGGTGGAAATAAAAACCTCAGGGTAGTGCAGCATCCCTGGATGTGCATCCCAGGCACCCCAAATCTGGGATTCTGGGAGTCAGTACATGCCAGATGCCAGCAGGAAAAGGCACAGAAGGGATGGATTTGCTCTACTTGCTCATAAACCCTTTCTCTCACACCTCATGGAGCATGACCATGTTCTCCATCTCCAGCAGCACCTGTGAGATAACTCTGAAAGCCACAGTGGCAGAGCTGGATGGAGAAGGAAGGGACTAATGGCCAGAGTTAATAATAGACATCATTTGCAACGTGCTTCCAAAAAAAATGAAGGTCCTGAGGCAAAGGAGCTAATTTTGTGTTTCCTCTTGGATCCTGCCTGAGCGAGAGAGGGGAGGAGGGGAAGTGTCTGCACCAGACAGGGGCTCAGAGTGCCAGTCCTGTGATGCTCATTCACATGCAGAGAATTTGAGAGAGATCCTCCCATTAATGCAAACAGGAATTACCCGTGTAATCTTGGGATTAGCAGAGCCCAAGGAATTATTTACATTTCCTAAATGAGGGAAACTGTATCAAGTGGGTGAGGCAGAGACGGGAGCTGGGGCTGGGAGAGCGACTCCCCCTGTGTGTGCAGGAACGGGTTCACCCAGGGCTGCACTGAATATTTGGTGTGCTTGGACAAAAGCTGCTGCTGAGGTGCAAAGCAGACAGACTGACTTGGGCTTGTGGCCAGGGAGGGAGGCATCAAACTCCAGACCCAAATCCCTGCCTGCAGATCGTTCATACATCACAGGGTGCACCCACTCATCCTCCACCAATGATTACAGTGGCAAACGGAATAATTAAGACCATTTTTAAACTCTTTTATTTAATTTCTCTTGCAAAGTGCACCCAAGTGCCCCTTGGGTGCCTGGTGTGACTGCTGGGTGGGGACACAGACCTGCTCCCTCCCGGGCCACACAGAGCATCCCTGTCACTGTCACGCTCTGCCCAGGTGACTGGGCTCCAGTCACCCAGAGCATTCCCCACACGGTGCTTTTCACTCTTCCCTCCTCCAAAGCCACACTGAGAGGCAGCAGCACCCTCAGAGCCCAAACCCTCTAACACCCACCGTAATCACAGCAGCAACAACAACAACAGTGGCAATAACCCTGCATCCTTCACACAGCAGACGAGGAGTCAGACTCCATTTCCAAACTAAGACATCTCGTGTGCTATTCTCCCTCCCCTCCAGACTAATAGCTGACAATGTATGCCTTCCACATTAATGATAAGGGTTCAAGGGGAAAGAGACTGCTCTCCTGTTTCGCTGACATTACACTCTCCTATGTACCCACCAACATACCCTAAGGCAACAGAACTCCTAATAGGTTCCTCTAACTGCCTCCTGCATCAAATTTGACACCGGGTGCTTTCTTCTCCTTTCCCATCGCTCACCTTATAACTCTGTCATCATCATTGATTTTGACTTAAGGGGAGGAAAAAAACCCCACCACCCAACCCGCTCCCCCTGCTCGAGCAGCACCAGGGTGGTGAAGCACAGCTGCTGTGGGGACCTGGAGCAGGGAAGAGGGAGCCAAGGGGGCTGCTTCTGTTTTTCCCAGTCTCAGTTGTGGAGGGACTGAGGCAGCACGCCAGGAGTGTTTGCTGCACCCAGCAGAAGGAGTCTGCAGCCTCAGGACACTGCTGCTGGCTCTGGGGATGCTTGCCAGCTTGCAGGCAGCACTGCTCAGGTGCTCAGTGGATTTTGCTCTGGGCTCGTGATTCCTCTGAGGTCAGGATTTGTTAATTTTTTAAGCAGAGCTCCTTTTTCCTTCTGTCTTTCTTCCCCAGAAAAGACAGCTGGAGTGATGTGTATCTCTGCACTGTGTCACTCCATACACTGAGCCCTCCTCTGTGACCTCCCCAAGTTCTCTGCATCCCCACCTGCAGCAGAGGTGATGCCAGGCCCAGCAAGCCCTTGGGAGTGGCAAAGGGGCGAGTGCTGGATTCACCACGGAGGGGTGAAGGACCCTTCCCAGTGGCAGTGCCAGGATGGTGACAGGTGTGTCCCATGGGACAACAGTTTCAGCTCAGCTCAGTTATCAGATGACCAAGGCTCTCAGAGAAGAGGGCCAGACTCCCATGCCAGCACCAGACCCTTCCCAGCAGCCAGACTGACTTGGGCTCATGGCCAGGGAGGGAGGCATCAAACTCCAGACCCAAATCCCTGCCTGCAGATCGTTCATACATCACAGGGTGGACCCACTCATCCTCCACCGATGATTACAGTGGCAAACGGAATAATTAAGACCATTTTTAAACTATTTTATTTAATTTCTCTTGCAGAGTCTCTCTCACAACCACCCCAGTGCCCCTTGGGTGCCTGGTGTGACTGCAGGGTGGGGACACAGAGCTGCTCCCTCCTGGGCCACACAGAGCATCCCTGTCACTGGCAGCACCACCACGCTCTGAGTGGCGCTCAGCCCCTGGCATGGGGCTGCAACCCTGCCAGGAGAGACCTCAGACCAACCTCCAGCAGTTCTCTTTTGCAGCTGCCTCCCAAGATCTGCCTTCCAGGGGCTGTAACAGTGTTGGAAGGGGAAGGAACCTGTCAAAATTCCCCAGCATGGGGCAATCCTTCTTCCTGCAGCCCAGGCAGACCCTTCCCGAGTGATGTGAGCTCCTCTGTCTGGTTTCCTCACAGATCCACAGCAGTGAATCCCCAGAGTGTGCCTGACCCGCAGCTGGTGTTTCCTTTGATTTATGCCAGAGCCTATTTAGGTCCTCTGCTTAAAACAATCCAGTTCATGTCAGCAGTAAATGAAACTGTGTACCATCCAGCAGCTGTTTGGCTGCTACCTGAAATGAGTTTCACTCCAGTTCTTATCAGGAAGAAATCCTTTTAATCATCAAAACTGCCAGGGCTGCCTTGGAGCTGAGGTGGTGTGGTGATTTTAACAGGGGAAGGCACATTGCAAGCCAGGGCCATGGAAGGAGCCCTGGAATTGGAGGTGATTTTCTCTTCCAGGGCTGCAGTCACTTTGGGCACAGTGACAGGTTTAAATGAGGGTCTTTTGCTGGAGAGACCAGTTTGGTGTGAGCCTGGACACCTGCAGGGTGTATTTGGGGCAGTAAGGGCCAGACTGGGCCCAGAGATGGCCCCTGGGGCTCTCACCAGTGGCCCGAGCAGGTTCCTGAGTGTGAAAACACCAGTGGTCACTGAGACTTGCTAATTTTGAAGATCCTGCTGCTCATATGGCCAAATAGGGCCAATAAGGACCAGCTGAGGAAAAATCCAGATGAGCTGGGCTCTGAATCCGTGCTGCAGCCACTGCACCCTGACAAGTCTCCTAACGAAGGGTTTAACTAACGAGGCTGCTGGCAGAGAGCGGGGATGCTGCATGAGAAGCAAGGAATATGTGCCCAAAGCTATTCTGGATTCATTAAGGGGGATGGCAAGAGCTGGGCTGCTGTGTTTGGGGACACAGCGTGAGGCCACATAACCTGCTCATGCCACCAAGAACTAATGATCAGAGCTTGACTAGCGAGGAGCAGGCACCTGCCACGTGCTGCTTGCAAACAAGCTGCAGACCAAAAGCAATTTGAAGGAATTATTTGGGAAATAATTGTAAATAATGAATGAATGAATGGAGAAAAGTGCAAGCTGTTTACAGATAACTCGCCTGCAGAAAAGAGCTGAATTTGCCGAGTAGGTGATTCACTATTGATTATTTCCCCAGCTCTAGCTGTAACCTTATAAAGCATTAATTAAGACAAGTCTTCACAGTTCAGCATATTCTAATCTGCTACAAGTCTTGAGAGCTCAGCAGTGCCCTCCTGGAAGGAAACCTGGAGGTTCACACCCTGCCTGGCTGGGGTGGAGGTGATGGGACCCTGAGCAGAGCCCAGCCCCACACCAAACCCAGCCACATTCCCAGCAGCTGCTGTGAATATTCCAGCAGGCTGGGGGCTGGGGCTGGGGAGAGCCTGGGCACAGCAGGGGAAGGCTGGCTCCTACCTGGCTGCAGGATTTCAAACAGGCCAGCTGCCCCTTGGGATAAACCCTTTAAAGGCAGCCAAGGCAATCTGGTTAACCCACTGAGGCTGCCCTCACATGACCTGTTGGCAAGTCTGCCCCAATAGAAATATTTAAACCTGTCCCAAAGTGACACTCTGCAAGTGCCCCTTGTGCCACCCAGCTCTTCAGGGGGTCTGCACTGCTCCCCCAGCCTCAGCTCAGACAGAGCAGGTATTGGGGGTGCCCAGAAGCACAGAACTCCTGGGCTTATGGGTGGCATGGAATGTGGGAGAAAACAGGCCAGTTTTTGGAGAAATTCTGCTCCCATGGTTTGGGAGTTCACAGCAGGACTGTGATCAAGTGTCAGAATATTTGCCAGGAGAATGCTGTGGCAACTCCAGAGATGAGCAGCTCATTACAGTGTGCTGGGCCCTGGCTACTGTTTATTAAACATATTTATCAGACTTATTTATCAGCTGCACCTATGCCTGGATGCGCTGAGCAATGGCAGACCCATGGAAATGCAAATACCCTGGCAGGGCCTGGCACCCCTGGGCATGTCCTGCTGACAGAGCACAGCTCCAGCCCTGCTGAACCAGCCTGCAGCTAATGAGGCACAGGGCTGTGTCTGGGTAATGCACAGACACGAAAATCCAGCAGAGCAATCTAATCCAGCACAGCAAGGCTTCTGCTTCCAGCCCCAGAGGAGGGAGGGATGCTGAGCCAAAGGGACGAGCTGTGGCTCTCCATCCCCAAGGTGGATCTGCAGCCTCGTGTTCTTGGCAGAGCCACTGGATGCTCTCCCCATCCCATCATTCCAGGACTGCTGGCCCAGCTCTTGGCAGGCAGGAACGTGCCTGCTTTCCCCACATCCTGAAGGAATGAGGATGTGATAACCTGGCACCTGACTGAAGTTAAAATACTCTGCCTTTCACATCGAATTTTGCCTTTCAAGTCAGCCTTGCCAAAGCATGTTTGCATCATTTCTGGATGTCTTGGATTGTGGAGAGAGCACATTAGAACCTGCATTAAGCAAGCCCAGTATTCAACTGACTTTTGTTCTCCTAACTTTGTTTCAGAAAGAAAAGCTCAAGCAATAAAGTTTTGACTTGGCAATGAAATCCAGAAAACCAATGACTCTGATCTTTCTATTCCATTTCCATGTCCACTGTGAGCTACCAGAGGTTTTCCCAAGAGTTGCCCTCAGTTCCCATGGGAATGGTTTGACAGCAGAGCCACCAGACCCTTTCTGGCCACTCAGCACTCTTTGGTGTGGTGCTCACTCAGCATCACATCATGGCCAAGCCATGACGTGACATGGGCAACACACAGCCTTAATTTCTCCTAATTTATGCACAAAAATTAACAGGAAAATTCCAGTAAAAGCCCCTCTTTCCCCCCCATCAGATGCAATCAGCCACAAGCTGTGTCTCACAGGGCTGAGCTTCAAGGTAAAGCTACACTTGACCACCAACCAAGGGAAGAGAGCAGGAGAGGAATTAAAAGTTCAAACAAAATAGAGCATAATCAGTTGGATTTTAGCAGCATGACTAGGTTCCTAATGATTTCAGTGCTTTACAGACTGTTTTGGGCATGTAATGAAAATTATTTCATATCATCGAATTTGCAGGAAAACCTTGTCAAGATTGCAAATATCTGAAATAATCATTTGAAGGACAGAAGGGACAACATCCAATTTCTCCTGATTCAGGTGTTCAAGGTGACCACATGCAAGCAAGTAACAATACATCACTCACATTGTGAGTGCATTGCTTTTTACACACACAAACATGGGATGGAGCATCTTTCCCTGCCCACTAAATCCTTTAGCACCATCCAAAAAGGGGGAGAAAATAAACCTGAGGTTCAAACTGCTCTGCCAGCCCTCATGCCAGGTGTGATCCCTCATGGCAGCAGTGGGGCTGTGTCCTGGCTTGTAAGATAAGCATGTATTCTATCTGCCATCTGTTGGAGGNTTGAAATTGTGGTAATTCGGAGGGAGGGGGTTTACTTTTTCCATTTCACAGGAGGCTTTTGCCTTCCTTCACAGACTCCTGTCTTTCCAAACCAAGACAGGCTGGCTGAGGGCTCTGCTCTGGCCACAACCAAGCCAGGCCAGCCCAGCCCCTCTCAGGCAAGTCCTGCACAGCTCAGCATCAAACACACAAGGAAATGTTTCTCGTGGATTTCATCTGAAGGAAAAGCCCTACCTGCTCTAAACTCCTTCAGGGGCTGCTTCTTAGCTGATGGTTTGTCCTTTGCTGGAAGACCTGAAAAGCAAAGAACAAGTGCTTGCCAAACTGCAGTTGAGTTAGAAAGGATGAAATGCTCCTATATGGGGAGAAAAGATGCATTTTGTGTTTTATTTCATTACTCTCTCATTTATTTAATTTTCTCCTTTCACTAATTTAAAAACGTGCAAAATTCTCTCCACCCAGTTTATTTTATTTTGCCAATCATCAAAATCTTCTCTCTCCATGAGCAAATGTATTGCTAATTAGGACAGAGGAACAGATTAAGTTCAAATGAGTAGGTCTCCTTGTTGATGCTGTTGCTTTCCCTGCCTCTCTCCAACCCAAAAATCAATGCAAATCTTTTGGGGAATTCAAGCAAATTTTCATTAACATGGCTATAATATGCTCCTGAAAAAAAAAAAAAATCAGAATTAGAAGCTGTGTGAGAAAAGGGGATTGAGACAATGAGAGATACAGAAAATGGGAGATGCAAAACATGTGTTTGTGTTATCCAAACTCTGAATTTCCTGCCAAATCTGGCTTGGCTGGTGAAGGGCAGAGGTGTGGGAAGTTGCTTTGTGTGTCCTCCCAGCTACAGGCACCTCCAGAGAGCACCCACACAGAGCAGACAGGCTTAGGAGAGTTTATGGTGATGTAAAACAATTCTGCATCTAATTGTTTTTATTTAAAGGAGTTTCAAGGGAACCTGGAGGATGAAACCTGCAAAAGCTTCACTGAGCTCACACCATGCTTTGTTTGCCCCACCTCTAAAACTGAGCACTGCCATCAGGTGGGATCCCATTATTTAGGGAAAAAGCCACTGTGCACATGTCCAGGCATGGGACAGCTGCAGGAAAACCCCTCTGACTTCTGCTGAGGACCTTTGCCACCATCCCCCACCATGCTGAGGAGTGTGCCAGTGGTCAGTTGGTCAGTACAACCAACCTGCTGCCCAAAGGAGATATCCAGACCCAAATGAAACAAATACCTTGGCATGGGAGAGAGCTTTTTGCACCAGATGGACCCCCTGGTCTCTTGGTAAATCCAGTTCTTAGGCTTTGCCACAAAGAGGCTTAAAATTAATTAGCAGATTTTTTTTTTTTTTTNTACCGTTTTTTTTTTTTTTTTTTGAGTTCTGCATACAAGGAGTGTGTGAGAAAGGGCATTCATCAGGAGCTTTTCAGGGCTTACAGGCCAAGATGAGGAGCTGTAGTCTGCCAGACAGTTACTTTCAAAAGTGGCAATTTCGATGTTAAAGGCCTGCAGATGAAAACATTCCAAACTTTCCCAGAAAGACAGTCAGGAAGGGGGAGGTTTTCTGATTTTCTAAAGGTGAAAAATGCGTTTTTAGCAAAAATCATCTGTCCCCTTTGGTCTTCCAATGACATCACAACCCCCAGCTACTGAGAGCTGACTCAGCTGCTGCTGACCCTGGACAACTCCTGAGACTGCTCTGGAACAGGACCTGCCACAGCTGCTCCAAAACATGGGGAGATGGTGAGACATCTGCCTAGTTAAGCAAATCACCCAAAAATAAAAAATACTCTTCAGACACTTGCTCCCATATTGATTCATTTCTTGGCCTTGACAGAAGGATTCTCAAAGTGTTGGTGAGGCTTTGCTTGGAGTGGGGTTTTGAACCTGTGGCTACCAGGAACTGCACTTTTCCCCCCCAAAACCAACCCCACACGAGGTGCATGCAGGTGATGGAGACCCTGCCAGCACAGCCCACCTTCCAGAGCACTCACCCTCACCCCAGCCTCACCAGGGGCCAACCAGAACCATCATCAACCCACAGCGTTAATTCACACCAATTTTGTAATTAATGTTTCACAATTCACATTAATTTGCTGATAATTTGGGGAAAAAAGCAGATACAGCATTTGGGAAGACACATCCACCAGTTAAAGTTGTTCATCCACCAGTTAAAATTGTTCCTCCACTCCCTAGGGCAAGAGAAGACCCATCACTGCTGGAAGTGAAGCACCACAACACTGTTTAAAGTTATTTATTGTCTCAGCAGGAGCTCACAGTGTCTGCCAGCACCTGGAAGAGGAGGAAATACATTAAAAATTGTGGATGAGCAAATACTGTGCAAGGCATGGTGGCACTCCTTGGTCTTCTTCAGTGTTTCCACAAGAAGGAAACCTGGTTCTGTCAGGCTGCAGCCTTTTCCCAGGAAAAAAAGAACCAGTTTGTGCTGCATTAGCAACACTATCCCTCACTTCTTTAGCCTTTAGTGGCTCCTACAAGCATTGATTAATTTACAAGCCCCTGGTGACCAAACCCAAGCTAAACGAGTTTCTCCTTGTCATAAACCCACCCTGCACATAAGTGACAATCAGCAAAATCCCTGATTTTGCTAGAAAACACTCTGAACTCAGTCTTGCCTTTATTATGGGCTTTTTCCACTCTGCTTTACTACTTGATATTTCTGGGGAGATCTCCTTTGGAAGGAGGCTCTTGTCAGTGTTTTGCTGATGGTGTTTGGGATCAGTGTTTAAAGCTCTGTCAGTCTGCCTGCTCAGCCATGCTCTGCCCTGTCTAGCTGCTCATGCAGCACCAAAAAGGAGAATTTAAGGAGAGCTAACCTAGTTAGAATTTGAAATGCCGCTTTGAGGGCTCAAGGAAGTGGAAACACAGGAAAACCTTAGCAAAAAGGGACATAATTTGTAAAAGAAAAAATCATCTGAGATTGGTGAATTGCAGACCTCCTCCTCCTGCTCCAGGTTTGGTCTTCAGATGCAGAGAAATTTTAATTTTATCCTTTACTAGAAAGGAAAACCACATCTTTACAGGACTTGAGATTGCCCCAATATTTGGAAAGAGAAGTGCACATGAAAAAGATGGGTTCCCAAGGCAGAAATCATTCCCCATTCCTGCCAAGCCCCTAGAAAAAATATTGGGAATACCTGTGGCAACCTGCAGTACCCATATCACTCCACTGACCCAGCTCTTTTTCTCAATGTTCTATTCCATCCTAACAAAGGATTTCCTGTACAATAATCTGAGGATAGGAGAGATGGGGGTATTTGCTCTCAGGAAAGCATAAAGAAGATATTATTACCAGGCTAGACTACATCCAACTCTAACTGTTCAAGTATTAAATCCATTTTTCACCATCAGGAGTGTTATCCAACAACATGAGAAATACAAGCAGGGGAAAATATTCTCAAGTGAAGGAATTGATGGCCAAAGCCTCAAAGTTTGGTAAAATGCTTTTCCACTTCATGTCCTACAAGCTGTCAGCACTAGGATGGAAAACCACAGAGCAGTAATTGCAAAGGACACTTCTTCTTTCTTACACTGTCTCTGTCTGTAAGGCGAGAGGATGGCAAGTTAATTAATTATCTCCAGCATCAGTTTACTTGAAGATCTTTTTTTCCAGCAGCGCTTCAAAGGAGACTGATAGAAGCCTTGATTAGAGGGATAATGAAGGAAATCTCTAATAGATTATATCATTTCTTGCCTATCTGCAGCCATTCACTGCTTCACAGGGCTGGGATTCACGTCTGGAAAATATCACAGGCATGTAAATCCACCTCCAATGCAAAATTTATGGAAAAATTCGAATAATTGCATGTTTACCATATTTCTGTCAAAGGTCTGGGAAAAAAGATATCAGATCATCTGACTTGCTATAGAGCAGGGATTTTTCACGTGTCCTGTTAGGGTCTTTGACTCTCTGAGGATAAATCCATATTTTGAAGTCACATCAGACATGGAGAGAGAAAATTTATTAGATAACAGAGAGCAGGAGGAGAGCAGAGAAGCAGGAGGAGAGCACACACTGATGTGTGGGCACGATGGGCAGTTTGATGTCCACCTTGTTATCTGTCCCCAGAAGCCTTTTCCTCACAGTGACCTTTAGCAGGGGTCATAGGTGAAGTGTTTTATCTGGTTTTTTTTCCTCTTTGTAATCTTGCTTTCACCTGCAACACCACATCTCCCCCAGTCCTGGCTGCAGACCACCAGAAGAGTCTGGTTCCCACTGCACAGGAGGAAATTTTGGTCCTGCTGAGTCCCAGCTTTCCATCCCTGTCCCACCAGTGTCCCCCAGTCTGCCTCTGCACTTGCAGCCCCTGGGGGATTTTGATGCCATTTTTCTCCTCCCCAGGCTGTGCACACACTGCCAAATCTAACAGCAGGGGAAATGAAGTGTCAGGTTCTGACACACGGGGCTGATTCCCATCTCACACTGATAAACCCCAAGCCAGTCCCAGTGGCACGTTTAAGCAATCCATTTCTTTTAAGATGAGACTGAAGATTCTCCCTGGGTGCTGTTTGAAGCTTTAATAAATCGTGGTGGCAGCAGTGGCTCTGACCTTCAGATGCTCAGCTGCCCCAGCACCAATGGGTTGAGTGAGGGGTTGGACAAAGCACTGTGCTAACAAAGGGATTATTAACTCCAGCAAAGAGCCACAGAAGAGGACCAAGACACCCATCAGAGCCATCCTGCCCTCTCACAAGCACCTCCAGCACCCTGCTCTTGTCCTGGCCAACAGGTGTCAGGGAGAGATGCTGCAGCCCCTGCCCTGAGCCTCTCCTGTCCCCCACAGCCAAGGCCAGAGTAGATGGTGCCACACAAGTGAGCAGAAGCAACAGCAGAGGGGGCCCAGAAAGTGTTTTATGGGGTTAAACATCCCAGTCTGAAGTAAAGCAATTTCCTTCGGTCTCCTGCCATTTCCTTGTGGGGGCTTATCATCTCCAGCTGGGACAATATAAAGGCCCATTTAATCGAGATCCATTTAACACTGAATCACACTAACAAGATTACTTAGCCAGGGCTAATTCTGCATTTGCTGAAGTGCAGTATCCAGGGTGAGTAATCTCTGTGTGCTGGTGGCAGGTTCAGAGACAGGTTAGCCACTGGCTTAGCATCCCAGACAAAACATGGAAAGCACATGGGGGACCATGACAATGAAATCGCAGCCCCTTTAGCCCATCGGGCTCTTTCCTTTCCCCTACTCAGTGTGGAGAGGGTTCACTCATTACCCCACAGGATCCTAAAAAGGGAATTATTTTCTTTGTCCTCACAAGCAGCAGAACAAGCAATACAGCAAAATCCTCTTCAGTCATTATCTGTTAAGTGCATGGCATCCTTTTGTGAGTTAAATGACACAGTATTTCTTGCATGGGACTGAATTCAAAAGGTTTTGCCTTCCATCAGGAGATAACTCAAGATTTGAGTGCTAATTGAATACATTTATATGCACACAAGTGATAGGCATTCATACAATTTTTTAAAGTAGATTCTCACCATTCAGTCATTTAAAAATATAGCACTAAGGGCTCTATTATTTATGATTATTAAATCACAAATCTGAGTAGCAAAATACTTCACTCGGGGAAAATGTGAAGAGGCTGTTTCAGAGGGAAAAAAATCTCCTTTCCAGAACTCACAGAACATCATCACAGGAGGATGCTGATAACCAATATTGTTTTACACCTAAGGCTCTCCAAGTGACTCACTCAGGTAAATGGATTAATCCTAATCATCCCTTCAAATGTTCCCAAGGCCTCCAAATGGTCAGAGCTGAGGCTGACGTGTTCTGGGGAGCTATTCACTTTTTTTGTGAATAACTCTGACTCCTTATGCCATCAGTGCAGGGTTTGGGACATCCCCTGTTCCCTCCCTGCTTTCAGAAGATGGGTCTTGTCACTTCAGGAGGGATTCAGCTCACCTGGTGTCAGAGGTCCACAAGACAAGTGTCTATACAGGAGTGAGTCTCTTAAATGTGTAAGTGGAGAGAAATTGCAGTGATTTGTCTGACCTATTTTAGGCAACCACCTCCAGATGAGAGCAATTGCCTGCTGGAGGTGCCCATTTTTCTCCATTGATGGTAAATGAGATCTGAGTGCTCAGTGCAGATGCCGAGACCTGGGTGCCATCAGGTGAGATGGATCCTATCCACAGTAATTGCAGCCTTTCAAAACGAGAGGCACTTTTTTATTTTCTTTTTCTTTTTTTTTTCTTTCTTTCTTTTTTTTTCTTT
>VXBC01013053.1:524760-543371 GCA_013399945.1 Ploceus nigricollis
TTTTTTTTTTTTTTTTTTTAATATCCTCAGGAGTTTATTTTAACTATTTGAGGAATTTTCCCAGTTTTCGTTTCTGTCCTTGGTGTCTTTTGGTCTTTCTCCTCCTTTGGGCATGAAGCTGTGGCAGCTGGGCTGTCAGAGGTGGTGGTGAGAGAGCCCTGGGTCTTTCCTTCCACAGAACAGAGCAGGGCTCATGGTTTTATTTGGCAACTCAGCCCAGAACAGCTTTTGTTCAGGGCTCAGCCTGTCAGAAATGGCTCTCATAGGCTGGGTGCAAGCTCTTCTGTGGTGTGAAGGACAAAAACTCAGGCAGGGCAGAATGACAGGACCAGAGATGACAAGATGACCTCCAGAGGTCCCTTCCAATCCTGTGAAACAACCCTGGTTCTTTCATGAGTCTGTGAAAAGGGAAAAGCTCTCCAGGGCAGTATTTTCCCACCAGATATGGAGATCTCCATGTTCAGGGTGCTGCTGGGGTTGTGCTTTGTCCCTGGAAACATCCAGCCCCTCAGCACTGCTGGGCAGGCACCTCCAGGAAGTTTAAAGGTATAAAAAAGTTATCTATGGAGCTAGACAAAAGTCTTCAGTATCATCATTGATTTCTGGGTTCACTTGGATCCAGCCCACATCCTGTCTTCAAGAAGTGACTTGGACACTCAGGAAACTGAACACCCCCTGANCTCTCAGCCCCAGCTGTGCACAAGCCTGCAAGTGTGTGGTGCTACTTCATGTGCCCCCTATCCACCAGCTCCAGGAGGAGATGAAATCCTTACATCAGGGCTGGATTCTGGCCAGGTGCTGAGGCCACTGGTGAGACTGGGCTTCTGCTGAGACTTTTAATTCTGTTTTTTATTGCAGTGTAGAGCTCAAAGCAGACATCTTCTCCCCTTCCTTCCTCTCTGCCATTGCAGTCAGGTACGAAACCATGCCTGTGGTCTCTGCACATGGGTAAGGGGGTTTGCTGGTCAGCTCTACACAGGGAATTCACATATTTGACATCCACCACCTCAGTGCCTGGGAAATGACCAAACAGATTTTGAAATCACATAAATGAAACAGGCAGGCATGAGGAGAAAACTGAGTGTCTGAGGTTTGTTTCTTTGAAAAACAAAGTGTTCATTCCAAACATTCAGCCGCCCTCATGACTTCATCCTCAACATCTGAAAGCATTAAAATCTCAAAATCTCCCTCAAAAATATGTTCAAGTCACACTAAAAATTCAAGGGACTCCCTCTAGCAAGTGCTCTGGTTTTCTCCAGCTGTAAAAAGCTAAAACACATCCCACTCCTATTCCTTCAAAGATCAGTCCACTAGCCAAGGGGTTGGATTGTGCAGACAGCCCTGTGCCTTGGGCACTTTGGAAGGAGCTGAGACTCTTGAACTCGATTTCCAAGAGAGAATTTCCAAGCGTTTTCCAATTTTAATGGTGCCTAAAACAATTACAAATGTGGTAAAGGCAGAGAGTGGCACGCCCCAAGTTTGAACCCAAAGCTTTCTTTCCTCAAGTTACCTTTTCTCAACCACTGAGAAATAATCTGCTGGCTGCAGGTTGCTCCATTACTTGTCTTGTTTTGCTATCATGCCATTATCTCTAATTGCTGGGGTTTGAAAGGCTTCAAGTCCTGCCTGTGTGTGTTCCAGGTGTGACAACCACCCCTCGATATCACACCTGCTGCTTGGGCAGCAGTGCCTGACCACGGAGGCAAAGTGTCTTCCTCCCAGCAACAGGACCAAGCAGACTCCATGGGAATCGTTATTAACTTGCCTTTAATTACCCACTAATTTCCTCCTGCACAGCCAGTAATTTCAAGCCCTGTGGAAAGCACAAGGAAACAATAACAAGGCATTTCCCAGCAAAAGGAGCGTAAACAAACAGGCAAAATGCAGAGATCCAAAGGAGAGCGATGTATTTAAATACTCCAAATACAACAATCTGAGAAATTTTGCTCCAGAAAAAAAAGCAGAAACCTTTTCCCCCCACCCCCCCCATACTTCCCAGCTAAATATTTCATTTTTGAGGCCATCCAATTTTGCTAAGTTATAGGGAATACCTTATGTGTGTTTCTAATAGGAGCTGCTTGCACCTAAAATATGCAGAGGTTACCACCTCTCCATAATAAGCTGGTGCTGTAGGTTGTTCAGCAGCTCCAGCACTGCTCAAACCATCCTTAGCAGCTGACAGACAGCAAGGAGAGCTGGAGGAGCGTGAAGCCTTGTTAGTGGCAAGGTTTTCCCAGCTGAGGCTCAGCCAGGCACTGATTGGCAATTCCGAGCACGGGGTTTGTCCCGGTGGAGCCTCCATATGTTTTTTCCCCTGGAGGAGCGATGAATGTCAATTCACCCCTTGGGGTGTGTCAGGTGAAAACCCTCCCGAGGGTGAAACAAGAACTGACAGCAACCAGCCACAGGTGCCCCGACCAACTTCCACCCACTGGCTGGCTTTGCCAAGGCTCGGGGAGAATCAAAAGCAAAAATTAAAAGTAACCCATATAACATCAAAAATTAACAGATACCCAAATAGCATCAAACAACTCACTAAATAACACCTAGCGTTAAAAAAAAAATTTAAAAATTACCCATCATTATAAAAAAAGCTACAATAACATTTTCAGACCCTAAAACCCTACGAAACAAGTCACATCAAGTTTGGGGAGAAAAGGGAGCTGTGTCTGCTGTGTTTCCATGCACAGCACTGGTGAGCACATCCCCCTCTCCAAATCAGCTGTTTGGAAATGAGAATGGAGGTAAGACACTCTCACCTCACATCCCATAACAGTGGGAAATGAATGTTTGTGCTGGTAGATCACCAGCAGGGACCTCCCCAGAGCTCATGGCCGTGCCCTGAGAGCGTGGCAGTCGCAGTGAATCGACAGCTCCATCCCATTCTGTTCACCCAAACACAGAGCAACACATTTCCCTCCCTCATGTCCATTTCTCATCTCAACACTGCCTCAGAGCATTCTGCCAGCGGCTCTTGACGGGCTTTCCAGAACTTAATTAAGCTTCAAGACACCTCAGTGAAGTTGACGAATGTAATTAAGTGAATCTCGCAGATGAGTAAGCTGAGGAGGGGTGAGATCAAGCAGCAGAATGATGGAGGAACTGTTATCCAATGGCAAAGTTGGTCACAGGGCACAGAGACCTCATCCCTGACACCCTACAAAAATCACTGCCTTTCCCTTCTCATAGCTGCAGCTGATTATGCCATGATTTTCTCCTGGAAATGGTAGTTTGGAGCATTGTCTTAACAAGACAAGCAATTTCTTTTGACAGGAAAGAATCATGGTAGAGCTGCTGTCTCTGTGTCACACAGGGGTGTTTCTTGCAAGTATCAAGTCCCCAGTTATTATTATTATTATNATTATTATTATTATTATTATTATTATATTAAACTGGGGTCCAAGCTTATATATAATATCCCTGGAAGTGTTCAAGGTCAGGTTGGACCCTGAGCCACCTGGTCTGGTGGAAGGTGTCCTTGCATGAGCTGAGCTTTAAGTTCCCTTCCAACCCAAACCATTCTATAATTCTGTGATAATTCTACATGGACATGAAATGATGTATTTTATTATTAATTAAGGTGACAGGAAGCTGTAGTCCAGTGGCTTCTATCAAAAAAACTCTCTGAAATTACAGGAACTGTATAGGTTGTATTTGAATCATTCTCAGATTTTCTGGGTATGAACTAAATACAATTTCTGATGAGATTTCTTTCTTTAATTTCAAAGTAACCTGGAAAAATGAGTAAAAGGAAAAATCTTGCTACAACCTGAAGCATCACTTGTGCCATAAGTTTACAAGGGTTAAGATGGACTTGAAGATGAACATGCACCTAAATCTCTCTGTGACTGGAGCCTTACTAAGCTGGACCATTCACTTGGGGAATTTTACCTGTAAGTTGAAGTCTAGAATGATATATTGGGGTGTACTTCATTAGAATGAAGTATTAGGGCGCAAAAAGGAATAAGATAGAAAATTTCCCAGCTTGGACTCCAGCTGGATCTGTGATGTATCACCTTCCTACAGGGACTGTCCTTCAAAACAGCCTTTCCCAGGAAGTTCAGCATATTCCCAGTGACTCAAGATCTCTTGCAAAGGGTTTTTTTCCTCTGTGCCTGTATCCAAATGAGATTTTGCTGCAGTGTCCTAAGCATGCTGGCCACTCATCACACAGGGAGCTCAGCCCTGAGAGGCAGCAGTTCCAACATCATTCCCATTCCAAAATGTGCAGAAGCACTGGAGAATAAATCACTGCTGTCACAGCTGTCAGTGAGCACCTGCAGGGCTCCTGCTTGGCTCTGTGCTTGGCTCCAGGCTTGCCCTCCTGACCACTGGGACTGTCTGGGAGCAGCCCAGAGGCTGCTGGCTCTGCCACTTCACACCACTGACTTCTCTTCCCACCCAGGCACTGGTGACAGCATCGCCTGACACTCTTCCTAAATTTGCCAGAGGGAAGAGGTCCACACAACTGTGGGAAAATTCAGGTGACATCACTTTCCTTTAAAACTCTTGTTTCCCAATTCTGGGACTTCATGGAAAACTATGAAGTGATGGCAGCTCTTGGGACCAAAGCCACGCTGTTTTTTTTCTGTTTTGCCTCATCTGTTTCTTTATACTTCTCCGTGTCCCGAGTGACTCTGACACAGGAATTCCAGCTTTTCATTTTTCTGCTGTACAAGATGTCAGCAGATAACAATCCATGCTTCACTGCTGCCATTCCATAATTGAAAGAGCCAGCCATACATCAGGCTCGGAGCCTGCAAACCCCATCAATAAGTACTTTATTACTTGGGCATAATTTTGCACCAAGCCCTGGATGAGACTTCAGAGGCAGTAGGGTGGTATTGCTGAACCCACACTTTGCTGCAAACTGGTTAAGATCATGTCTACTAAACCATATTGTCACAAATTAATTTCTCAGACAACCAGTATCTAGCAAAAAAATGTACTTAATATGCAAAGCTGTCTGTTCAGATCTATCTGTTTTCCAGGGAAGCCACCTCAGGGAAAAGAGACCTGAAGTCCAAAATAACAGCACACATTTCTTTCCAAGGCAACATACACAGATCCACACCTTTCTCCAGGAACAAATTTTTCCTGTGTCACCAAGAGGGTGGGCTTTCTTTTTTCCTTGACTTATCTGGCATTTTCAGCATGTAAGAGAGACCTTCACAGCTCCTGCAGCCTTACAGGTTGTGTGAGGGCACTGTGAAACTTGCTTGGCCTCTCTTTTTAGATTTAATTCTCCACTCTTTTCCGTGGCACGTTAAGAATCAGCTTCCTGGTCCATTTCAACAAAATCCTATCAAGTCCCAAGAGTTTCCCCTTTAAATAAATACCAGGGGCTCGAGTTTTAATTACTTTCTGCAGAATCCCCTTATCAGCAGCAGCTTTGACAGGCACAGGCTATATGTTATCTGCAAACACAACTGAGATCTCTAACTCCTTCCATGTCTTTAGCCCTTGAAGCTCATCTCATACCTATTACATGTCATGCCCAGAAGCACTGCCAGAGTGCAGGCTCTGATACCTGGATAGGAGCTCTTCTCCTCCATAGCTTCTTATCCCACAGGCTCCTTCCTCCCTTCCCTTGTTGCCAGCACAAATAAATTGCTGATAATGAAGCCGTGCTGGCTATCTATCTGCACACCAGGCGCCTTCCAAAGGTGTTATTTCTGGCACAGAACCTCATTTTCATTCCAGTTTGGCCCATAAGCTTTGGAGCTCTGCAAATTTCCCTGAAGCTGGTGCCTAGAGCAAGGAGTTGCCTGTGCAGGTTGTGAACTGCCTGTACCACCAAAGGTGTGTGGCAGCAGAAGTAGAGCAGCTGGGGAATTGGTGCCTTTTTGAGGTTCAGTGCAACCACATCTCTTTGTTTCCCAGAGTAATTGCAAGAATAATAAATTATCAAAACAGAAGAGCTAATCATAAGGCAATTTGAGTTCTGCATGGAAATTCAGGTCCTTTAATACATTATCTCCGTGGGATCAACCATCCTGCAGTCCAGAAACTGCCTCATAAAACCCAGAGGGAGTATGTCTCACCCCAAAATCTCCAAAATCTGTCTGCTGCAGTGCAGGCATGATGACTTATTGAAGGATCTTCATTATAGGTCTGTTTGAGTGCATTCTCATTTTTATCCTTGTAATCCCCAGCGAGAAGCATTGCACTGCCCAGTGAGAATTATGTTTGGCTCTTTCACCTCCTGCATCATTCCCCTGTCCCCTCCATCCCTCAGCTGCACAGCTGGAGTCTTGTCTGATTTTCAGCCTCCAGAAATCGCTGGAGAGAAGAGCTGTAACCTAAAGCACCTGTACTTATGATGAGCTGTTTTCAAAGGCTTAAAGGGCTCAGGACAATGCCTAAACTCTGGCTGCTGTGCACACTTGCTGCTTTTATTCGTGGCAGAGCTGTCCCTGCCCCGGAGGGCACCCACCTCCTGCCTTTTTACCATGTTAATAGCCCTCCTTTCCTTCAATTCACCTTCATGCCAGCAGTGAAGTGGCCAAACTCCAGGGCTCCGAGAACAAAAGCAGGCAGCAGACCATGCTCAGAGCAGAAGCAGACATAAAACCCCATTAAACCTCATGGCTCAACACAGAAACAGAGTGAAGAGGGGACCTCCCAGAATCCTGTGCCTGATTCCAATAACCATCCATAACTACCCCTAAGGATAGTTTCTAAAGAGGGGAGAGCAATAAACAGCACTTCCCCTCTTCATTACACAACTCCAGCAATAACTATGATGAATGGCAATGAACAACTGGGTTTCATTGCTGGATTTCCAGGCTGTGGTGTCCAACAATGGGAGCATAATAAAGACAGATGGCAGTGGATTAACTCTTCTTGCAATGTGGCCAGGGCTGGTTGTTCAGCCGTGCTCGTCCCAGCCCAACAACAGCCCCAGGCCTGTCCAGCAGCAGGAAAATGCTCCTTGTTTTTGTGCAGGGTTAGGGACAATGGGGATGGTGAAAAACGGAGGGTTTGCTCTGACCAGAGAGCAGAGCTGAGCAATGTACACCAGTTCTGGTGTTGTGCTCTAAACATGCAGGGAAATCAAATGAAATCCAAGTGGGTTTTCCACTGAATTTTTCTTCTCCTTTTTGACTGACAGTATTAATTCCTTGGCTTATTTTTAGTTTGGAAACCTCAAAAGAAAAAAAAACCAAAATGAAACAAACCATCATGAAATTTTTGCTGCTTCAATGCAAAAGGGATTGTTTTTTAAAAGTTGCTTTATTTTTCCCCTCCAGTTTTGCCCATTTAGAATCATGGAATTGTTTGGTTTGGAAAAGATCTCTTAGCTCATCAAGTCAAATCAATAATTAATCAATAATGGATAGCTAGATAAATAAATAGATAAATAAAAATAAAATAATTCAATTATAATAATAATTATCAATATAGACAATATTAAATAGATTATTTTGCACTCTTTTTCAGTAGGCTTAATACAGTGCTAATAGGTGTGTACTGGATATAATTTTAAGATTCCCATGGAGTTTTGTGTCAGTTCAAGCAACAGAGAAGAAATATGGTCTAGGAGGGCTGAGGAGTGAGGAGAGCTGGGCTTTGCCCACAGCCCCAGCAGAGCTTTGCTGGGTGCAAAGGTATGAAATTCACTCTGATATTCAGCATTAAACGGGTGCATGCACTGCCAAAATTAACAGGGGGAGGGGTCTCACCACAACCAATTAACTGAGTTTGTAAAGCATTTGGAGACCTTCAGATGGAAGGTGCTAAACAAAGTGAAAATTATCATAATTTCTGGTTAAGTGAAACCGCCAAGCAATGCTGCTTCCATCACCCCCTGCAAACCCAATGCTGTTTGCAAGTCCACTGCAAAATTCCTGCAGATATATTTGTTATTCAGGAGCGTTCACAGGGCTGAATAATTTTCAGATGGAGTTTTTGGGAAGCTTGTTTGATTTGCCCATTCATTATCTGTTACTCTGGATGTGTGATGGGCTACACAAAGCAGCGTGCTGCTGTTGCTGCCTGCTGCCTGAATGGCAGAAAGTTTATTAGATGGGGGAATAATGAATAATCAATAATGAGTACTCTTGTTTTTTGTGTGAAAACAGATGAGCGTGTGAAAAGCAGTGTCTCTCCCCACTTTCCTGCCAACAGATCCCCATTGATGATAATGTTTTCCAACAGGGAAGAGCAAGCAGACTCTTGATACAGCCAAATATCTGGTCATTCACAAAATCTAGTTTGACTTACCAGAATCACTGCACAACTGCCTGAAATAAGGAGGTGGCTGCTCTGTGGTTGAGCCATTGTCTTTTCAAAGATAAGATGATAAAAAGTTTAATGTGCCTGGCTTTAAGATGTGTGTTAACCAGTCATGTGGCACTCTGGGCATTTCTTCCTACAGTACAGGATAACTCCTGCTCTGTGGGGGTGTTGCCTCATTTCTCTTCACAGAGAAAAGCAAGGCANATACAATATGGGGGCTCCTCTACAACACCTCATCTCGACAAATCTGTTCAGTGCAAACTCCTGCAAACCCCACTGTGGAATCCTTTGAACCCTTCAGGCAAATCTCAGGGCCTTGCCCTGGAAGAATACACCATAGAGTCTCCACCTAGGCTGAAAAAGACGACTTTCCCCATGGAGCCTTAGAACACTGTGACCCACCCCAGTTCCTTTCCCCAGATGTCCCAAATTCTCGTGGTTTCTCATTTCCCTGTGTCTTCATTGGTTGTGGTAGCCCTGGTGGCTGGCCCCGTTTTCCCTGTAGGGCAATTCCCTTTACCCTGCCCTTTGTGCCACCCCTGTCCCCATGGAGCCTTACAACACTGTGACCCACCCCAGTTCCTTTCCCCAGATGTCCCAAATTCTCGTGGTTTCTCATTTCCCTGTGTCTTCATTGGTTGTGGTAGCCCTGGTGGCTGGCCCCGTTTTCCCTGTAGGGCAATTCCCTTTACCCTGCCCTTTGTGCCACCCCTGTGCCCTCAGACCATTGGCCACTGAGCCCATCCTTAACCTTGTGCAGAGCACGTGGCTTGGTCTTTTGTGCCTGATTTCCCTTTGGTATGTTGGAATAAACCTTCACTGGAATTTATCATGCAAAAGGCCCTTCTGCCTCTCTTGGCTGAGCTGACCATGGTGAGTGTGGTGTGTGGACTTGACTGCTTTACCTGAATGCCTCCCCAAGCAGCTTTTCCACAGGAGAATCTTACTGGGACATAGGTGCCAGCTCCCACCATCTAAACCCCACAATGCTACAAATGCTACACTCCATCTCTGCTCTGGTGCAAGCCTCAAACTCCTGGCAGTGAGCCAGGCCAAAATCCAACTGCACCAACCACCCCAAACCCACATTCCCCCGGAGCTCTCCTGGCTGCTGAGAGATGGAAAGCTCAAATTTACCCAGAACCACTTCCTCGTTTCACTTTTTGCTGACCGTGTGACTCCCGGTTGCATGTAATTATTTTGGTATGCTGGTGTTAATGATGTGTCCAGTTCACTTAGCCTGTTCATCAGTATTGCTGGTCATTTGCTGTTTCTTTGTTTCTTGCCTCCCAAAAGGTCACTACATCATCAGCAAAACCAAGCACAATTCATCCATTATTTATCAAGCCAGGTTTGCTGCTCACCTGTCCCTGATTTCAAGGCCATGCTCCATCCATGCACCTCCCAGCCCCTGCCTGGTACAAGAGGCACCTACTGGCACAAAGCAGCTATTAAACAGAAATTGTGAATTGTTGAAAGGGAAGCTTGCTGTGCTGCAGACAGGAATTTGGTATCATTTTAAGCCTTTCTCCAGGCCTCCAGTCCCACTCCTGCTTTGCCTTTTATTGACTGGAAAACGATTTATAAGTAAATCTATGCAATAAAGGACCTGCCTTTTGCTATTCGGCCTGAGTTGTGACCTGCTTTAACCCTCCATCAGCGAGGGCTGCCTGCAACTGTTACTGCCCCAGCCTAACTGGCTGCTGAGTGCTCACCACTGCGTTATTGACATCTTCCTCTGGAGCAATATCATGGAATGGCATCCCCGAGGGGCCCAGGGATGCCCATCACAGCTCTGCCCTGGACCACCTGCACCTTCCCGAGGTGAGTGCCCGTGCCCCTGCAGGAGGATCTGCAGCCTCACAGCCTCTCCAGGTTGCCGGGGTACAGGTGATGCAGAATGTTATCAAAGCTCCATCTGCCTCCGGGGAGCTTTTAAATCTCAGCCCCTGAGAAGAGCAATAACCTTCCAAAAAAAAAAGAAAAATAGAAAACCCACACGGGGCTTATTACAAAAGGGAAATTCTAACCTACAAATAAAGGCAATAAAGAGGCAGACCTCTGCATCTCTCACACCTCGCGGGCTCGGATGAGCTGCTGGGGGGTGAAGGCGGTGTCAGCGCTCCGTGCGCGGAGGGGAAGCGCGGCTGTGCCGGGGAGGAGCCCCGAGGTCACCTCGGGGCAGCGCGGCTCTCCTGTCCCCTGCCCCTGGTGGCATTTGTCACCCCTGCTGCTGACACCGAGAGAGGGCACGGGGAGGAGAGCAACGCCGCTCTGTGCTCCCCCCTATTTGTCCTGGTTATCAGACTGGAAAAGATCACCAATTACCCTCTTCCCAACCAGCACCGCTCCTGCCAACAAAAGATGAAAAGCACATTTATTTCTCTTAAGTGAGATCTTTTTGTGACACATAAGGACCCTTGTATACATGACAATTACTTGTAAAAAATGTCTCTCTGTCTACAGCACATCTGTAAATGGATTTAAGCCCATATAAAGGATGTAAAAATGGCAATAACCGCCCCAGTGCAGCTCCCTGGAAGCTCTCAATGGTGTTTTTTTCACATATATAAAAGCCAACACAGAACAAAAAGGCCTGTCAGCAAAGACAGGTAGGCTTGCCTTTCCACACCTAACTAGAGAAACTTAATTTTATTTATTTTTATTGACAATTTCAACAACTATTTCTCAATCATAAAAGTAAAAAGCACAAGCTCAGCTAGTCAGCCCATCATTTCTATTTAGCTTTTTATTTGTGCGAGGAACTCTTTGGAGATGCAATATCTTGTTTGCAGAGACACCCTAGTGGCAACATGACATTACTCAAACCACCAAATGGGGCTGGTGCACACACTGCAGCCTCCTCCAGCACCTCCAGCACCTTTATGAATCTCCCCCTGCACCCTGGGGCTCCTCTGCTCCCCCCACGTCCCCAGCCTCCATCATTACTGCCAGCTCCTGGCTGTGACATTTGGGGAAGATGAGCAAAACTTGGTTTAAAAACAAATGCTGTCATTGCCTAGCAGATGATTACTGACCATTGCATTTATTTTTTTTTTCTATTTTTTTTACAGATACCCCCTGGGGTTCTGCCTCGCTGACCATCACAAAGGGTGCTGGAGGATTTATCCGTGCCTGAATTCCAGATCTGACACTCGCCCTTCCCTGGCCCAGGGGTTTCTGAATGCCAGATTTCACAAGGAGTCAAAGTGTGATAGATGAGTAATGGGATGGTTGACTCCCACAATTAAAAGGCAAATATAATGTATATATGTTAAGAGAAGTTTTATATATTGATAGCTGTGTTTTACCCCCTTGCGTTGTTATCAGGGGACAGCCTGGGTTTGGGACATTTGGGAGGGTTGGCTTGTCACTGTGGCAGCACCTGACCTCCAATCCAGATTTAAGGAAGTGAACTCCACCACTGGACAGAGAAGAAGGAGTCAATGGACAGAACTTTGGGAGGGACAAAAGGGTTAAAGGGCAAAACCTCCACTGTGTGGATGAGCACATGGTGATAGAATTCTTTGCTCCCGGTGCGCTTTATTATTTTCTCCATTCAGTCTTCTGTTGTATTTTTTGATAAGGTTTTAATAAACCTTCTAAATTTTTTTTGAAAGTGAGTATCATTTCTCACAGAGTCAATGGATGCATGGAGGAATGAGAGGAATCCATAGGGATTCCCCAGTTGAGCTGATCCCAGCAGAGTTGTTGGGAGCTGGGTATCTGATGTGGATATCTATGGGATCACTCTGGCTTTGGGTGTAATGGTCCCCTGCAAGGCCAGGGATGTGCTTGGTCCCTGCTCCCTCTGTGTGGGAGGTTCAGCAGTGATCTCAGTGCAGTGGCCAAGGGCCCAGGGGGCAGAGCAGGGGGATCCCTGTCCCATCACATCCAACCTTTCACTCCAAGGCGGCCGGGTCCCATCTCTAATTGCAAAGCAGGGACGTGGAGGGTGGCAGGGACACACTGCTCATGGGCAAGGCTTGTGTTGCCTTCCCAGGTGAGCACGTTGGGCCATGGGGATAATGAAACCTGGGGTGTGCCCCCTTGCTGGTTTTTGGCTTCTTTTTCTACTTCTGCCAAGGTGGGGATTGAAGTGCTCAGGACGGTATTTCATGTTCAGGCTTAGATGTTTATTATTTCTTACCTATATTACAAGTTGTGAGTTCTACAGCATTCTACTAACAAGCTACAAAATGGCTAACTAGCTTTCATTACAAGGTCTTTTAAGGATAAACTGTCCAATTAAGAAATGACACCTAAATTATTTTCACTTTTAACCCAGTAACTAATCACTCAAAGTCCGCAATGAGAACTTTTCTGTCCAATTACAAAATACCNCCAGGTTTCCCATCCTGTGCTATCACACACTTCTATTCAAACTCCACAGCCACAATCCCAGGTCTACCATTCCATTTTGGAAGCTTCTCCACGGCCTCAGGTCAATGCAGTGTTCTCTTGGGGGTCAGTGCCTGTCAGCACAGAAAGCTCAAAACTCTCAGCATCCAGAACTCCAACACCCCCTGTGCTGTCACACAGAATCCATCCAGCCCCGGCTCCTGTTTGCACTCCTACCCCAACAACAGCTCTGGTGTCAGGTGTCTGCAAGCCCAAGGCTCCCCTCTCCGTGGTGAAAAGCATATGCAATGAGACTGCACCTTCTGTTCACACTCTGTCAGTAATCCCAGGCAGGCAGGTTTGCTGGTAACCCTCCTAATGGAAACTCTGCTCAGTGGCGTGCTGGCTTTGCTCAGTTCAGTATTATCTGCAAAGATGCAGACTGTTGATTTGTGGGCATCTTCTAAAGTGAGCGCTGCAGAGGCTCAAAAGGGTTGGTGCAGCCTAGAGCTGCAGAAGGAAGGTGGTTTCTTGCCCAAACACAGGCCAAAGCACTTTTATATAATTCCTACAGAAGAAATAACTCGCTTTAGCTGGTTTGGGGAGAGGGAAAAAAAAAGAACTTTTCTCAGCTTAATTACAAATTTACTTTCTCTTTCCTCTCTTGCCATCCCTGCCCCTCACCCCCTGATAAAATGAGGGTAAAAAGCCCTGCAAATGGCAATATCCAATATTCATTAGTGGCTTGTGAGAGAGACAGAGAGACACAACTCATTACTGGGTTCTTCACCTTTACCCTTGACAATGGTTATTTACATAATAACCTGACCCTTAGGTTACTCTTCATTAACAAACACATGTGCAAACATAGAAGCAGCTGGCTACAACTCATAAATATATATTGTTAACCTTGGCTTAGAAGACTTACTTTCACTTACTAAAGAAAAAAAAAGGAGAAAAGGAGACATTATTTTGCATAGCCATTATGTTATAACCTCAGTAAATGGTACAATGAGCCAGAGGCTGCTGTGTTTGAGCTTGCAGGACACAGCACCAGGGCTCCTGCTGCTCCCCACATCCACTCTCCAGCAGATTTGCAAACCAGCTCGTGTCTTATCCCTGTCTGGAGCATCCCCTGCCCTGTGGGCACTGTCCCAGCTGGGGGATGAAGAAGAAATCACTGGCACTGGGAGGAGAGTTAATCCAACTCTTCCATTCCCAAATCATCTCATGATGCCCCCTGATCTAAGCCATGATGGGATGGAGTGCAAAGCTGGGATGAAGCAGGGCAGGACTCTCCAGAGCGAGTTCAGCCAAGATGAACGGTGCCATTTAAGCCTCTGAGCAAGAGTTTCAGGCTCCATGTGGGAATATTCCTGTGCAAAATCTGCAGATCAGGATTTAGAGCTTTCCTTCGTCTTTCTGAAGGCATCTAAAACAGCTTCTGAGCCTTCTTTTCCATCATCTGGCTCTTGGAGCCAACCTCCATAACTTGGAGGTCCTGTACCATATTCTCAAAATGCACTTTGGTTCAGGCAGAGGTTTATGATTTTCCAGGGAATACTTTAGGGGCCACACATCAGACAGTCACCCCCAGAATGACAAAGCACCACCAACACCACACATGGAGAGCAGCTTCATTTTGGCCATGGCTTCACACACATCTGATCAGAAGGTGCCACACAGAGGACTTGTCCCTTTTCCAGGTGTTCTTGTCTGCAAGCTGGCAGGGGACAACAGGAACCTGGTGCTCAGGCTGTACCAGAGAGCCAAGAATCAAACATAAAGGTTTATGTTTGTTGCCAACAGCAGAAGTTGCTCAGAGAACCACATCCCCATCACCCTGCACATGGAGCTGTCACAGCAGATCTGGAGGACCAAGGGTGCTCACAGCAGATGAGATCTCACCACCAGCAGCTCCCTGCAGATGCAGGATGGGCTCCCTGGGCCCCGCTGGGATCACCCTGAGCTTCAGCTCCTCTCAGCTGTGGTAGTCACTGTCTCAAGCCTTGTCCAGCCCCAGCTCAGGTGCCAGAAGGACACATTTTAGAGGCTGTGAGTGGAGGGAGCAGCAGCTGTGGGTCTGCCTCGAGTTTGACATTTGGGAAACAAAGGAATTGCTTCCTGAGAACTTAAATGAGGATAAGGTGCTGTTGGAACAGAAGTACATCTACTGTTTACAGAGCACAAATGTTAATTGTGTTTACGAATCCAAACCTGAAATTAACAACTCAACGTTTGCAAAATCTCCCAGGAAAGGCAAACCCTGCTGTTCCAGGCACTCTGTATTATCCAGCACAAATCATTCCGAAGCCTCTTTACCTATTCACTCAGTATTTCCAAACCAATTACTAGCTCAGAGTTTGCAAAGCAGGCTGACACTTGGGGTTTCAGACAGGGACTTCCTTCAGTCCCACTACCAATCCAACTATGTTTTAATTTAGTGAAGAGGGAAAGCATATAATTTTTTAGCTCCAGGGAAGCCAGAGGCAATCACAAATATCCCTTGAGCTGAGTCAAATTCTTCAGTTTAAAGAAGCAGCCCATTCTATTGCAATAATTGGACTTTAGTGTCCCTTTCGTTTAAAGGAACAATGGCTGATCTGGAGAGTGGATGGCTTGGGCAGCAGGGACACCTCACCCCTGGGACCTGAGCCACAGACCTGGCTGTAATTGGATGAACCCAGAATAGCAAGTGCCCCACTTGCATGGAAATAATAATAATAACAACAAAAATAATCATAATGACGATGATGATGATGATGCAGTGGATGAACACACCAGAGATGCCCCCACAGCTGGGTGTTTGTCTGTCAGCAACCCAGCATCTGGATGGCGCTACACCAGGACAGAGCTTGGAGAAGCAAAGCCTCAGGCTGATGAAGAAGAGATGGATGGAGGTTGGAGTTTTTGGGAAGGCCGTGACACCAGCCAGGCCAGATGCTTAACCCCACACAACAGCACCTCTGCACTGCTTCAGAGCCAAAAGGAAAACATCTCCAGCTGGAAGGAGTGGCCAAGAGAGATGTCCTTGGATGGTGAAGGAGCAGAGGGGAACTACTGTTGCCTCATTTCTCTTCACAGAGAAAAGCACGGCACAAAATTTTCCCAGAGATTTACTGGGAGAGGCCAGGAGAGCTGCAGAGAAAGAAAAATAAATCTTATCTCTGCTCTCTGTTCTCCCCTGTGGAATGTGAGTTGGAGATTGTTTATCTTGAGTGACCAATCCGGGTCCAGCTGTGTCTGGACTCTGGAGTGAAGGTCACTAGTGTGAGTTAGACTAAAATAGGTAAGTCAAACGTAGGTATGTAGAATAGCCTCTCTTCAAATATTATTAATGTATTTTAGTATAGATTTAATAAAGAGAGTGTTCAGCATCTCAAAGCCTTCTGAACTAGAGTCAGACATCCTTCATTCTCTTCCCACAGGGGTCACCTGAATTTACTATAAACTACTGCTCTGAGAAAAGGCTGAGAACTCTTGTTTGGGTGAAAACTCCAGAAATTGAATCTCTTGCAACATCAGGCTGATCTCCAGAGTGAAGAACTCCCCTCAAGCACCCCACCAAGAAGGAGCCCCACACCCCACCTCCCTCAGCAGAGCGTTAATCGCCCCAAGAGCCGTGATTAGAGAGGTCTGGTCCCGTCCCTGCTGGCTCACCAGGGAGGGGATGGCAGCTCTCCCCAGCCTGCACCAACAAACCACACTTCCCCCTGCGCCCAGCAAATGTCAGCCCAATATTAGATGTGGCAGTGGCACTTATAAATCCAAGTTAGAAAATGCCATCATGTATTTTTAATCCAATCGCCTCGTCACTGCATAATAAAATGAAAGGATTGCCGAGTTTGACTGGCATTTGTAAGTAGCATGTGAAAGGGGCTAATAGAGGGAGAAAATTAGCTGCATTTATCATCTTAACTACATTCATATTACACTCACGATCCAATTGTTTAAAAATTGGGCTTTTAGAGCAGGTCCTTTTGAAAGTTTAAGCATTCCAAACAACTGCGATTTATTCTCAGAACAAACATTACCTTAGAAAAGATTTATTCTGTAGCTTTTGTGAATTGTAAAAGGGATGGACTTTTGTTCAGTGGGTTTCTGGTAAGTGCAGTCAGCACCAAAGACAGTCAAAACACAGGATTTGTGTTCTTCACTGAGTGCTGATGTTTGGAGGAAAAAAGTGTAATCGGAACCCATTTAATATTTGAAAAAATCCTACAAAATCTTCCCCCTGAAATTGCCCTGAGTTTAACAAAATTTCCAAAACATTCAAAAGCTGAGGTGAGAGGTTTTTTTAAATTTTCTTTTACCATTTTTCTATTACATTTTTACATTACTGCTTAGCATTTAAGTAGTGGCAGCAAGTGGTTTTAATGACATTACAATGTAAGGCTTGAAACCCTGTGGTATCTTTGCTTTTTAAATCAGCCAGGTTATCTGTTACTCATCCCTGACTGAAATATATGATCTAATTCTTTGAGATTCCCATTTGTGATGTAATCAAAAGTCACAATTGACAGAAAACAACATGAAAATCAGGAGAATGAAAGCACTCCCCAAACTCACTGTCATGCAATTGAGCAAACCTGACCTAGACATGTAGATATTTCAAATAGTACTAAATATCTTTATCCCATAATTGAATAAACAATTAAAAATATTAACAAAATATCTAGTTTTAGGTCATATTGTGATAACTCAGAGGTTGTTCAGTGTGCTCTCATGACATAAATATATATAAAAAACAATTCTGTGGCTCTGTGTGAAGTTAACCACCACAAAATGTCATGATTTTCTGTGCTTTGTTTCACAGAATTTTTGCACACTGAAAAGAAAACCCCAAAAAAACAAAAACATTTTTAAACTCTAATTTTTTACTATACCAAAACAATGCAAACTTGAAATTAAGGAAACAAAAGTTTCCCCAAGATTTCTTGCAGGTGTTTGTGCAAGGCTCCTGCAGCCTGTGCTGGGCTCTATGTGCAGCTGCAGGACCTGGCTCCCACACCTGAGTTACCTGTGGCTCAGCAATAGCACGAACACACAGAGAATCTCCTGCTTCCACAGAAAATTTCCACTCCTGGAGTCCTGCCTGCTGTTGTCCCACCACAGTCCCCAGTGCAGTTTCCTCCCCAGTTGTTTTTATCAGTTCTTTTGATCCCAGGGTGACCTGAGAATTTATCCTGCTGCTGAGATGTCTCTGCACATCAGCAGCAGGAGCATCAGGAACCAAAGTTTCCCTGCCCTCTCTGCTGATGTGAACTCTGGGGAGGTGGGGGTTGATTTTGTCTAGGAATGGTCCTGGCAAATCTGGCATTTCAGCCAGCTGACAGTCAGATGCACCCTGACATGGACCTGGCTGCTTGGGAACAGCTCACAGACTCTTCTGCAAAACTTGGGATCTCACCAGTGTGATGGCACCTGGGGGTCTGGAGACAAAATCCTCCAGCAGTTACAGCATGGCTGGCACAGGGTCACCTTCCTGAGGTGCTGTGATGTCCACCTACCTCCCTCTGATGTCCATCTCCCCTCTGATGTCCCTCTCTCCTCTGATGTCCATGTACTTCTCTTTGATGTCCATCTTCCCTCTGGTGTCCACCTACTTCCCCTCTGATGTCCACCTCTCCTCCGATGTCCACCTCCCCTGTGATGCTGTGGGTCACTCACTCCCTCTGTGACCAGCACCCCCTTTTCTCACAGACGAATGCACTAAAAGTGTCAAAAGAGCTTAGAGGAGGGTAAATCCCAATAAAAATTCAGGAAACAAGCCAGGACTCAGGACTGGAGCTCTGCAGACACCGTGAGGTCTGCAGGGCCCTGGTCAGGCAGGAGTGGCCCTTCCTGATGGAGAAGGTGCCAAGCAAGGTGGCTTGAGTGCATCTAGATGAGGGCAGCTAGGTTGGTGAGGGGCTTGGAGCACAAGCCCTGTGAGCAACAGCTGAGGGAGCTGGAGTTGTTTAGCCTGGAGAAAAGGCGACTCAGGGGTGACCTCATCACTCTCCACAACTCCCTGAAAGGTGGCTGTG
>VXBC01013053.1:557569-580904 GCA_013399945.1 Ploceus nigricollis
ACCCCACAGGCAAACCCCACCCGCCCCAAGTGCAAATCTCTCAGACAGGCTCCTCTCATTTCCTGGGGCTTGAGCACGAACGGAGGAGTGCAGAGCTCGGGCCGCAGGTGAGTGATTGTCTCTTTCGGGCTCCCCGCTCCGTCCCCGCCCGCCGCCGCCTCCGCAGCCTTTGTTTACCCGCACGGCTGCTCCTCAGCACATCACTCAACCTCAAGTGCTCGCCGCTCTCCCTGCTCCCCAGCATCCTGACAATTTTGTATTTAAAACACTAATAATAATCAAGCCGTGTTATTTTTCCTCCTCCTGCAGGATCTCCTAAGGCTGTGAAGGTCTCAAACGTTTGACCAGGAGCCTGATAAATGCTTGCCTTCAGCGATGCACTTTCTTGTAGCACCTCTGAAATATGTATGCACATGTTATGCGGTGTGGATGCATATCAATGCCATATCTACCTTTGCATATTAAATCATCGCCACATCTTCTCTGGCAGTAAAATATGCAGAGCATATGCTAAAGACAGCATCTCCCCTGCCTAAGCTCAGCAGCCCTCCCTCTGCGTGCTCTCCCCCAGCACAGGCTGTGATCCCAGGTATTTCAGCCCCTCTCTTTTGTTCTTCTCCTAGGAGAGGTATTTATTTTTATTTCCTCCCTGCACGCTGCTTTCACTGCTTTAAGGACTCCTGTTACTGCCTGCTTACAAATATATTCCAGCTAGAGCTGTGCCCTAACTTCTCTCCCCCTTCAGAGGGAGGACAAATACGAGACACCGTGGAAAAGCTGCCTGAAATAACAAGCCAGCAGGAGCATGGGATTGCCTCTCCTGGATTTACCCTCTCCCACTGCACAGCCCTGTGCAGGCAGTCAGGGATGTCAGACAAACCCCAAGCCCTGCCACCACTGCTGCCCCATCTCCTGCTTTTACACCCGAGCAGTCAAACCTGGCTGACACCAGATCTGAGTTACAAAAAAGGGAATGAGAGGTTCCTGATGGAGAGTGGGAATATTCGCTTTGCTGATCACTGGGATAAGAGCCAGAAATAAGAATAATCTTTTGGGAGGCATAAACCAGCTGCTAGGTGCTGGGATTAGGCAGAAATCTCTTGTCAAGATCTGCTCCTTGGAAGGAGCCTTGGTCCTCTCTTGGTAGCCATGGAATTGTGCTGCATAGTCACTCCAGAGCCTCTCCCACTGTGGGGCTTCCTATTCTGCTGGTTTAATAAAAACGCTAAAATTTACAGTAGGGTAATTAAAATTCACCCACAAAACATGCTCACTGCCTCTTGAGAGTCACAAGAAGTGGTTTCCCCAAAATAATCCCATGGGCCCATTCTTGTGTGTAGGGATGCCAGACCTGGAAGCAGGAATTGTGTACCATGAGGCCTGACTGGCTGCTCTATTGTTACAGATGTAATAAAGCAAATTATTATTATTAATATCCCATGCACCCAAATTGACCAGTCCTGCAGCCCGGTCCCTGGGCCAGGCAGGGAGCTGTCACCTCTCTGTTCACACCAAAGCTCCTGGGGCAGTGGCAGAGCAGAGGGACTGACTGCCCTGCCCTGCACACAGCTCTGAAATTCTCCCTACTTCCCTCTCTCTGCAAAACAGGCCAAGGATTCAGGTTCTCCTGTGCCACTCCACGGCTGAGCTGGCTGGTGATCAGCCCTCCTCCTTCCTCATGTGCTAATTCTCCTCTCCTACCTGGGGGCTTCTGTCAGGCATTCCTCTTCCACACTAACTCTCCTCCTCCCCACACCTCTCACTCACCCTAATTTTGCAGATTTCAGAGAAGAAGTGAGGAAAGCTGTCACTGGTAAAGGAAGCTCTAACAGAGCAGAACAGCACGAGCCCTTTCATTTCTGCAGGAGATGTCAGAAGGAGCAGGACTGGTGAGATCTGTTTCCTCCTCAGCTCCCAGGTGGCTGCTTTCTCCTGCAGGTACTGACCTTCTCACCTTTCCCAGCTCTGCAGGGACACCTGCAGGGACAGCCCCAGCCTGGTCCTTCACCAGGCAGAGAGCAGAGATGCTGTGCTCAGTAGTCCCACGTCCATCCCCATCACCCTGCACAGAGCTGGGCTCAGGAGCTGTGCAAGGCATCAGCCTCTCACCTCTCCCTCCTGGCTGTCACCACTGTCATTTCCCAGGAACAGAGGGACCAGGCTGGTTGTGTCACCACGTCACCAGGCTCATTTCTACCCACAGCTGCCTGATTTTCAATTACCACCTGCCCCAGGTCAAAAAGAGTTTGACCCCTTTCACCCAGTGAGAACGTGCTCAGCTCTGACCTGCGGCACAAGAACAAATCCTGCAGCACAGATTAACTGCACAGGAGCACTTCCTCTCCTGCTCTTCTCTAGAAAGAAAAGTCCTGTTAAAGTCTTTCAAGAGATCAAGGAAAGCCCAGAAGGGCTCAAGCCTGAAGCCCCCAAGCTCTCCAATGACACTGTGTCCTACAGAAGTCACAACATTAAATAGCATCTCCCTGAAATCCTTTTGGAGCCTCGATCCTCACTTCTGGCACAAGTCAGGTCAGCCAGCACAGGATGTGGAGCTGCTGGAGAGAGCCTAGAGGAGGCCATGGAGATGCTCCAAGGGCTGGAGCCCCTCTGCTCTGGCCAGGCTGGGAGAGCTGCGGGTGCTCACCTGGAGAGAAGAAGGATCCAGGGAGAGTTCAGAGCCTCTTCCAGTGCCTAAAGGGGCTCCAGGAGAGCTGGAGAGGGACTGGGGACAAGGCATGGAGGGACAGGACAAGGGAGAACGGTTTCAAACTCAGAGAAGGCAGAATTAGATGGGATATTGGTAAGGAATTCTTCCCTGTGCGTGTGGTGAGGCCCTGGCCCAGGGTGCCCAGAGAAGCTGTGGCTACCCCATCTCTGGAAATGTCCAAGGCCAGGTTGGATGGGGCTTCGAGCACACTGGGCTAGCAGGAGGTGTCCCTGCCCATGGCAGGGGGTGGAATGAGCTGATCTTTAAGGTCCCTTCCAACCCAACCTGTTCTGTGATTCCATGACCTCAGTGCTGCCCACCCAGCCAGGTGTCCCTGAGCTATGGGGTCAGTACCAGGCTCGTGGCAGAGCCTGGGGATGTGAAGCTGAACCAAGGCCAGGGAAAATGCAATCAGGTACATTTAAAACCAAGGTGAGATGCCACCTTTTCATTTGCTGGAACTGCACCACACACAGCTAAAGTGGGGTGCCCAGGCGTGCTGAGGGCAGTGACAGCCACTGACAGGCAGCTCTTGGCTCCAACAAGTGCTGCCTTCTGAAGGCTGACCTAGAACACAGACTGGACAGAGTTAGAGTAGGGATTTATTAAAAGGCCTCAATGGATCCACCTTGGGCAGCACACGAGCCCAGCCAGGGCTGCACCCAAGATGAACCAAAATGGCCCCAAAATGCACGGCCGCTCACGGGGGCTCTCACTGTGATCAGTTCTGCTCCATTTGCATCTTGGAGTTCATTGTCCAGTCCCAGCTTTAGCCCATGCAGTCCCATCCTGCTTGTTTTTCTCTCCTCAGCCCAGGTTGTTTGTGCTCTTGGGCCTGAGATTTGGATCATTTGTCCTTGGTCCCCAGCTGGAGAAGGAATTGTTTTGTCTCCCTGCTCTGTGCAGAGAGCTCACCATCCCCTAATGTGAAGCCCAGACCCACACACTAAAGCAGTACAGAATGTGAAGAATAGAAAAGCCAAAACTTGAGGCATCACAAGGACAGGGCAACCATCAGCTAAACCCATGCTGCTGGCACAGGGCTGCAGAAAATCAAACCCAGGGACAAGCAGAGATGAGAAACAGACACTTCAGCACTGCTGCTACAAATTTTAGGAGGAGATGGGCCAACTTCATACATCTGTCTGTCTTTACAGGAGGAAAAATTAAGAATCACCATGGAAGAAAACACAAGTAATTGAAAGTGTGAAATCTCTGCCAGTGTGGCCAGTGATCTTCATCTCCTGTGGCACCACAAGGATGAGCCTCACTCAGGGGGCTGACCCTTCACACAGGCTCTGCCAGGAGAGCAGGAATTCACAGAATTCACAGAATCTCTGGGTTAGAAGAGACCTTCAAGATCATCGAGTCCAACCCAGCCCCAACACCTCAACTAACCCCTGGCACCCAGTGCCACATCCAGGCTTTGTTAAACACACCCAGGGATGGTGACTCCACCACCTCCCTGGGCAGCCATTCCAGAACTTTATCCCCCTTTCTGTAAAAAACTTTTTCCTAATATCCAACCTATATTTCCCTTGGTGCAGCTTGAGAATTCCCCCCAGGCGTCCCCTGCACATCCTGTCCCTGCTGGGGCAGCAGGTCTCAGCCTGCAGTGTGTGAGGATGCAGAGCCCAAACCCACTGGGGGATGGTGAGCTCCATCCCTCTCCTGCCTGTTGTGCAGCTCCTCACAGCCCTCCCTGCCTGCCCTCCCTCCCCAGCCACCCTCTGAGGTCTGAGCATCAGATCTGTGCCTGTTTCACCGGGAGAGAGATTTTCCTCTAGCGCTGGTGTTCCTCTCCATCTTTCAGGATGAATCATTGCTGGTTTAAGCACACAGCAAAGATTTATGCAGTAATAGATGTGGGGAATAGCTGTGGCTCCGGGGTCTCAGAACAATAATACATAATTCAGAAATTAATACAGGGTAGCAAAGACAATGGGATTTGAAATGAACATTATCGGCCAAAGCAAAAGGAAAACTCCACAGGCTCATCGTGTGCAGATGCTTCCACCATCCACACACCCAATTATAACTTTAGCTCTTACAAAGGGAACTGACTTAAACCATTAAATCTTTATTATTTTTTTCCCTGTGGTGGGAGGGGGAGTGGGAGTGCAGATTCCTTAAAGATAGAGAGTTTAAATTAAGCTTTAAAACTGTGACTGAGCAAGATTTAATACTGACAATTAGCCTGGACAAACAGTTAATCGTCCTGCAGGCATAATTTATATATTCTCTGTGCAACAGGGAGAGAATGTCAGCACATTGCACTGCAAATTAGTGCAATAAAAGAATCTCATAACCTCTAACAGCTCTGCTGTCTGACAAAGAGAGATCATTTCTCCTCTCCCCATGCTGTTGCCTAGCCACACTCCCATCACCCTGGGCTGCTGCTCTTGCATTTTAGACCCTATTTCCCAGCTATATCCCACTGCCCAGACCTTCCTGCCAGCCACACCACTGGTGGAGAGCTTTGCCAGATCCCCTGGAATGAGCCAGCTTGGAGCTTTGGTGAGAAGAAGGTAAAAAGAGAAACAAGCATCTTGCAGGATGTGGTGATGATTCCTGCCCTGAATTAGCAAAGCAGATAAACACGAGCCTGAGGGCAGGCCTGGGCTGCAGCCTGGGGCTTGGCTGAGCAGAGCCAGACCCAAGTTTAGAAATCTCTTTCCAAGGTGGGCATTAAGTGTGGAGGTACACCAGGGGGGTGGTGAGGAGCTTGTTTGCTTCCAGGCCAGGTGTTTCAGGTAAAATTTACAAGTGACACCAGCAAAAAACACTTTTTTTTTTTTCCAAAGAACTTTGCCAGTGTCTAAGCCACTGTGATTAGTAAGAAAAATCCCCAATAAGGATCCCTCTGGATGTTTTTATTTAGTAAAGACACATGGGATGGAACACCCTTTAGAAGACCATGGCTGTATCTCATTCTTTATATTCTCATGTTAAATCCCCTTTGGAAAAAGTTAAATATTCTCTCAGTGTTCCACAGAGGTCCAGTGGCTATCGCTGCAACCCATATGTCATATCACAACAGAAAGAAAGCAGGAACTCATAATGAAGGAGAAAAGAAAAAAAAAAACCTTTTAACAATATAGCCCACATCCAATATTATTATTTCAAGAGTATTATTTCAGTGGAGGCTTTCATAATGACTTACTGACCTAAACTATTAAAAACCATCCCCATGTCTGCAGTGGAACAGATGAAGTACTCCAGAAATAGCTACAATTCAGTGATACATATATTATACACTCTGCAAATTTGTTGAGGAACTTTTATAAGAGGGCTATAGAAAATTAAATTAATTATTAATACAGATCAGCAATATCTTTTCGCTCGTCTCCTCCTAATATCATACAGGTGGCCTGTGCTGTCCTTTTCTTCCATGCAGAATTTTCCCTGCTAAAATTCTTTTGCCTTTCTGTGCTAAAGGAGTCTGTGGGAGGCTGCTGTATGCAAAGAATTTGTTTTAAGAAAGGCAAAATGTTAGATCCCTCAAAATCAGCTCCTAACCAGTGGGAGACACAGAGATATTGGCCAAAAAAAAGAGAAATCTTGTCTTATTCAAGCATATCCTTATTTCCTGTGAAATTAAATTTGCATTTCTTTTGGGGTAGAAGAAAAAGGAAGAGGGGAATTAAAGTCCAGAGAGAAAGCTAGTGCAGGGATAAAATATAAAACTCTACTGGGACTTCCAGCTTTTAGGCACAGCAGGAAACTCAATACAGATTTACTTAAAATAGGTTAACAAGGCAGTTTGCCATCATCTTCTTTTAGCACTAGAGGACTCTGCTTTCGAAGGACACAATTAAGGGAAGGAAGGAAGAATCAGGGCTCAGTGGTGCATTTCCAGCACTGCCTTCCACTGCAGCTAGAGCAAATAAAGTCTTTCTGCTTCATTTTAGTATCAGAAATGTGGAGAGAACAGGCAAGTAGGGCAAACCAGCACCAGCCTGTGCTCCACACTTCCCAAAGATCTCGTCCAATATCTGCTCTTGGAGATCTGAGGGTGTTTATATGGGAACCACAGGCAAACACAGACCACAGGTTTCCAATCCAGCCCAATTTCACATCCCTTTGTTTCCTCTGAGAATATCCACCAGTGCTGAGCAGTGTCCCAGATTGAAAGGCAAGATGTGTTCTATTTGCCATCTGTGTGGCAGTTGTCTCCTGTTCATTGGGCAGTTTTCTTTATCTCTCCCACAAACCAATCCTCCCCCAGGAGACATCTGCNCCACACTGCTTCCAGGTTTATGGGAGAAACAAACAGGGAGGAGTTCTTGTAAGGAAAACAGTTGCTGAAAATTATTACTGATTTATTTCCCTGTGAAAAGATGGCATTTTGTAAAGCCTTCTGTTCAAGAACAGCCCCAAATGTCAATGAAACACATTAAATCTCTTATTTATGGTAATTATGCATTAGTTTGTCTGTTGTGACTGGAGTGAACCTACCAAAATAGTAGGTGAGTAGTAGGTGAAACACTGCTGTTTTTTGAATTAATGGCATCTACTAAATACTGATCAAAACAACTTTTTGTCTTCTGCAAAGAATTATACCTTTTGTAACAGACATCTGCCAGTTTGATGTCATGAAATAAAACACGGAGATATGGGAGATGGATAATAAAAGCATAAGGAAGACAAACTGAATATTCAGAATTCCAAAATTTCATTTTCAATTTTGAAAAAAATTTATCAGAATCGAATCATTCTGAGAAGGTCAATTAAAAAAAAAAAAAAAAGGAAAAAAAAAANTATATCTGGAAGTACGAAGTCAAAGCTTCAGCCAGACTAAAGTGAAGTGTTGGATGTTAGCTGGGGGAACCTCAGGGGAGAAAAGGAGGCTGAGGAGAGAATTTATTGCTCTCTACAACCACCTNTACAGGAGGTTGTGGCAGGTGGGGCCAGGCTCTTCTTCCAGGTAACAGGACAAGGGGAAATAATCTCAAGCAGCACCGGGGGAGGTTTAGGTTGGACCTCAGGAAGGATTTCTTCACCACAGCACGGTCGAGCACCAGAAAAGGCTGCCAGGGGAAGAGGTGGAGTCCCCATGATTTAAAAACCATGCAAAAATGGTTTATTGGTGGCCCTGGCAGTGGTTTGACTCATGGTCTTAAAGGTGTTTTCCAGCCAAAATGATTGTGTGATCAGAGAGTGAAAAGCACTCGATTACCACATGTGAACCTGGCCTGGCAGCACCAGCTCCTCGGGATGGCTGCGGGTGCTGCTAATTAATCCAGGAGCTCAGGCTGGATGTGCAAAGTGCCTTGCACAGAAGAAGTGCCTTTCACACCTAGTCACTGTGCATTATAGATCTGTTCCAACAAAATTATCCCTTTAGCATCCGCTGTGTTGAACGTGATTTCACATTAGTCATCCCCGAAATAGAAGGCAGTGAATGGTCTTTATCCACTTAATGAGGGTGGTAATCACTTTATTCCAATGGGTACAGTCTGTAGCCCACATGCACAGTTTATAGTACTAAAAGCATCCTTCTCACACTTCCAATTTCCAGTGCTGGTTTCAGAAAATGCAAATAATTTTAAATAAAAATGGGGCTGTTTTGACCACAATTGCTTTTCTTATAGGTTATTGTAACTCTCTACAAGTTTAATAAAATTAAAATCTGTTGTGTAAATGCACTTCTTGTCCCTGGTACCTGCTGTTGGTTTATTGTGAAGTATTTTACTGCAAAATGCTCTTCAATGATCCTAAATTGTGACACCAGAGAGCAGACAGACCTCAGAAGAATGCTGAGCTCCCCTTTGCGTCCCTCTACCACCAGTTCCTTCATTAGTAAATGAAATATATTCTGCAAGGTTTCAGTTTGGCTGTGACACAGCATTTGGACCCATTTGAGGGCAGGATTTTTATTTTGCTCACAAGACTTCTGATCTTCCAGGAGGTGTGGAAGGATGAGAGTACACACAGATTAACGACAGGGAATTTGCAAGGAGCTGTAAAACTAAGGGGGGAAATAGGTCACATTTTTAGGCTTAGTAACATTAAAGGTGCCCCTTTAAGGAGTTAGTGCTAATGAGCCAGCAAATTATTGTGCTGGAGTCAAAACCGGCCTCCTGGTTCTGCAGATCCGGAGAGCCAATCTGGAGGTGCCCAAGTGGAAAATGATGTGGTTTGTGGAGGTCACTACTTCAGGTCACTGTTTGTGAGGGCTGCCTGCAACCACCGGGGCTGCCCACAAATATATCACAGCTGAAGTCACTCCTAGCGAGCGGCTGCGACCTTTGCAGAGATTAGGGAGCAGCTGCAATTGCGGGGAAATCGGCTGGGAAATGGGCTGGCAACGACAGCGGGGCTTGTGCAGGGCTCTGTCAGCACAGCAGGGTCCTGCCAGCAAACACTGCCCTGCCCAGGTTCCAGGTGGAGTGGAAACCACCCCCTCCCTGAAAGGCTGGTGGCCCCACAGGTAAACCAGCAAATGGACAGGGAGAGGGGAAAATGGGATTTCACATGAAGATTTCGCTTCTCTGAGCATCTCTGAGGGCAGAGCTGGGAAAGGAGCCTCCTGCCAGAATAAAGGCACTGGAGGCAGCGTTGCTTTGCAAGCTCCAGTCTGATTTGCTTCTCATTAGAGCACATACATCTCAGTGTTTTTACTCATTAGTGTTTTACATCCCTCAGAAAATCCATATTTTGCACTAGCTGTCTCAGTGTTTAGTCTCTTACATTTCCCTGCCTGAGTGTTCTGCCTGTTCCCCGTCTTGTTAATTCTCTCCTCTATTTTCCCATCTGCCCTGATTCATGAAGCACCTCTGAATGTAGCAAAACCTGCCAGGAGGGAGGCAAGGCAGCCCTTAAGAGCAAGGCAAATCCATGAACAAATTTGAGCCACGGAATCACGGAGTGGTTTGGGTTGGAGGGGATTTTTAAAGGTCACCTGAGTCCATCCCCCTCCCATGGGCAGGGACACCTTTCACGAGACCAGGCTGCTCAGAGCCCATCCAACCTGACCATGAATATTTCCAGGGACAGGGCAGCCACAGCTTCTCTGGACAGCCTTTTCCAGGGCCCCACCACGGTCACCGTAGAACCTTCTTCCTGATATCTACGGCATATATGGAATGAACAACCCATTTCACCTCAGCTGCAGGATCATGCCTGCATGTCTCTGCCTCCTGCAATGGGGACAGAGACAGGGACAGCTCTTCCAGGCCCTCCTCGAGCTCCCCAAACCCTTCAGAGGAACCTTAAAAAAGAGGAGCAAGGAGAAGCCCCTCCCTCCCAAACCTGGGAGGCCACTGAACATTTACATTATTTCTTATAACAAGGGACTGGAGGGGGTGGAATTACAATGGAAACTGAGATACAATTAATTACCTGTTAACTGGAATGAAGGACCTTCTGCTCCCAATATCTAACCCAGTTTAATTATTGCTGTCTGGAGCTGGGGAGCCTGTGTGTGTTCACAGGTGGGGTAGGAGGTGGTAATAGGGACCCCCACACTGTAATCCTGCCTCCAACCTCTCACTCTACCTGTTTCTGATATGTGCAGTAAGCATGAAGAAGGGCTTTGGATTACAAAGAGAGACCTCCCCCTCACCTTGTAATTACCAAATTAACACATTCTAATGGGTGAAGTACTCCAGCAGCAGACTATGATTAATGCACAAGTCCAATTAGCCGCAGATTCTTTCCCTCTAATTTTAGCCCACTTAAATAGCATGAGACAATCTGTAATGTCTCTGGGGTGAGCCTCCCCTCCACACAAGCTCCCTCCTCTGCCATTTAATGAAATCTCTGGTGTTTAATGCGAGAGGCAGCTCAACTCTGCCACTCTGCTGGAAGCCTTGTTCTGGCACAGCCCGGGCTGAGGCACGGGCGGGGGAGGCTGTCTCCGCTAAAGACAAAAAGAATACCTCTCTTCAAAAACATCACCTGATGGCAGCTTATCTGCTGTCACACCAGGTGGAGAGGCGGGGACAGCTAAAGAGAGACTGAATTTAAGCTCCCTAAGAATGCTGCTGATGTCCCCAAGCCTTACACCCACCAGGAGCCTTGCTGGCGGCAACCCAAATATTTCTGAAAATGACTACTCAGTCACATGGGTTTCCAATCTGGCCCCTATCTAAACACAAGTCCCTTACTCCAACAGCACCATAGATACACCAATTGTTAAAGCTCTCATTTCTTCAAGAAAACACTTGGATTCTTTTCACTCAAAGAAAAACAGGACAAATTCCTCAGAAATGGCCTTTGCTGAGCCCCATTTTCAGTGTCAGAGGGGTTTCCAGTTGGCCCCACAATCATTTCACTGGTTCAATAGAGAAGGAATCCAAGGACAGAAGAGAGAAGGAAAATCAACAAGAAGCTCAAATGATTGTGGGTGGCCTGACTGAGCCCAGGAAGGAAAGAGAAAATCAGTTCTTTGTGCCAAAGCTGGAGGAAACTCAACCCAACAGTGGATGGCAAAATAACCATTTTTAGTAAGAGCCTTTGCCCAGTGAGGAAGCCTTAGGAAGGTGGGACACTGGCACCTCTGGCATCTGAATGCAGCCTTTGAGGAGCAGCCACAGAACCCTGGGCAGGAGGCAGGGTCTGCTCCTGGAGGAACAGTCCTGTGGCTGCTTGGAGAGGATCCCGTGTCCCCCTGGTCCACTCAGGGACACACAAATGTCAGCTGCTGCTAAGAACTGAGCAAACTCATCAGGGGGAATGGCTTCAAACTGACAGAGAGCAGGGTTAGATGGGTATTGGGAAGAAATTCTTGCTTGTGAGGATGGTGGGTCCCTGGCACAAGGTCCCTAGAGAAGCTCTGGCTGCCCCATCCCTGGAGGTGTCCAGGCCAGGCTGGATGGGATTTGGAGCAGCCTGGGATCATGGAAGGTGTCCCTGCCCATGGCAGGGGGTGGAATGAGGTAATCGTAAAGGTCCTTTCCAACACAAGCCAGTCTGGGATTCTCTGAACTCTGCTGCTCCTAAGCCATGACCTGACAAAGCAGATCTGCAGTGCCTGGGAAAGAGCAGCACCTGGGAAAGGAGCAATGGCTCTGAGCTATTTGCAATATCCCCCCATATGAAAAATACTAAAATATCAGAAATACTCAAGGGTTTTCACTCTCCCAAATGGCAAAAAGAACAGGTTTCAGCCAGGCTGCTCATTGCTGGTGCTCCCCAGTTTGGTTGGGGTTTTTTTGCACAATATTCGCCAACAACAAAATTTGAGTGGAAACCAACAACAAAAACCTTCCCACCAGCCCTGAGGACACTCAGAAATGTGCAGAGCCTCCAGACTGGGGGATCCATAACATTTGAAGCTGGTTTGTGGACTTCACCCCCTGTGACAGGGAGAGGAGCACACGGCTTCTGCAGAAGGCAAATGCAAGTGACACCTGGCGAGGTCACCCAGCAAGTCTGTGTCAGAGGGAATCGCTCCCCCAGCTGCACTCCTGATGCTCCTCTCTCCACCCAGTGTGGGACAAAACTCTCTTGCCACCATGAACAGACACATCAGTGTCTCCTGCATCAACCTTTTTAATTTTATTGAAACACAACCTCGTATTTTTATTAATAAAATCCACTGCAGTAGCAGCAGCAGGTTCTAAACTAAGCCACTCCCAGCACTGCCCTTCTTTGCCATCTTTTTCTAAGACATAAAGAAATCTAGTAAAGCTTTCTAAGCAGATGATGTTGTGTACAAAATATTAATGCTGCTTATCCCTAAATTGATATTTCTTTGAAGACTTCTAATAAAGCCCAGTTCCTCCAGAGCCTTAACCATGACAAACGTCAATAAATGTTATGAGTCCCTGAGGCTGAATTTTAAAGGAGCATTAAAGATTAAAGAATGCACAGGTCAATTACTGAAACAAGCAAACGACTTTAGGAGTAATTACATATAATTTTGCCTTGTTTATTTTGCATTAGTTATAAGTGTCCATAATCCTGTGCCCCCCCACCCCCCCAGGGTCTCTTATGATTTGGGTTGAAAAATTCCTTCATCTCTTGTTTGATTTTAAGCACAGTTGCTGGGGCCAAAAAGTGGTTTTAAAATGATTTTTTGTTGCCATATATATATGTATATATACTCACACACACACACACACACACATATCCCCTCTGGTATCTCATCTACCCAGCACACATGTTCCTGCCTGTCCCAAGGTCCCTGGAGCCGTGTCCCCATGTCCCTGCTGGCACAGCCCATTTGGCTGTAGCAGACCAAGCAGTTCTCCCTTCCAATACCTGCACAAATGGCTAAAGATACTAAGTGGTGTTTTATAATCTGGATTATTCATCCATGAAGCCCTGGCACCTCCATGGAAAACGAGTTTGATGAGAGAGGGCTCAGAGCCTGAGCTGCTGCCCCACCCCTGGGTGTCCCAGCTGCTCCCTCCCCTCCCAGCTCTGTGCACACACACCACACTGAGCATTAACTGAAGTTTTAATGCACTGGGACCCCGTGGCTCCCACGGAAAACCTTCACCTGCCCATGCTCTAGGGGTTGCCATCATCTCCATTTAACCTTGCCCAGGTAGCAGCTGTCAGCCATCCCAAGGCTCCCCCAAACCCCAGAGCAGGGCAGGATGCACAGCCCAGGGGTGCTGGGAGGGGACCAGCAGGAGATAAGAAGTGCTTGAGTAGGGCTTTCACCCATTTTCATTTCTTCTGTGCTCTCAGATGGCACTGGATTAGCAGAGTATTTCCATAGCCCTTATGAAGTGCATTTGATGTTCAGGGCAGAGTCAGCATCTCTCATGTGGCTGTTCTGCCTCTAATGTCATTTATAGTGTGCCTGCCCATAACAAGGGCAATAAAATAAATTTGGGAGGGGAGGCAGAGGTTGAGGAACACATTATGAAGGAATCTGGCCCTCTCTGCAGCCAGCAGGAAGAGGAAGCTCAGTAATGGACATGTCATAATCTTTCTGTGCCAGTTAATATACGTCCAGCGTTACACTGATGTTTTATTGCACTCCACACATTCAGCAGAAGCCCATTTCTCCTAAGTGATTTTGATAAGCTGATTGATGCAGCCCCTGTTTTTCTCATATGTGTGTGTTTGTAAGAACCAGTCTGTCTGATGCCATGGGCTTCTATCTAATAAAGGACCTATAATGTACTTATTTTCCTCCACCATGACTTTCCTCCTCTTTCCCCTGCAATTTACTACTTTAGAGAAATTTAATCTGCTGCTGAAATTTACTGTAATATTAATGGAGAGTCAGTGCACAGCCTCACTGTAATTAAACTATGCACCAAAAAAAAAAAAAAAAAAAAAAAAAAAAAAGAAGGAAAAAAGCTAAAAAATCCCACCCAGTGTTCAAAGAGCATTGAGGGTTTCACTGGAACTACGTGCAGCCAAGAAATGCAAAGCCAGGCAGGATATCTTTGCTGGTTATGGAGCTCTCTGCTGGTTTTTGCAGAGCTGAGATGGGAGGCAGATTGCCAACCTTCCCAGCTTCCAGGGGAGTAGAGGAAACTCCTCATTGCAGGTGTCACCCATGCAAATTCTGGGCTGAAAGAGGGACAGGCTCCCTCCTTTCGGGTAACAAAACACCAGAAGAGCCCCAGAAGATCCCCAGGCCACTGTTTGAAGCTCTCTCACTTTAAAACACCCAGAGAAAACAGGGCTGCACTGATTTTTAATTTTTTTTTTCTGGTGTCTCTTTTCATTTGTCAAACCTCCAAAGCAAGATTAAGCCATAAAGAGAATATTTGGCAGGAGACATGCAGAGGCAAGAGAGGCAGGGACAGCATTTCTTGGGAAGAATGGGAAGGGTGAGGAATGCAGAAGGGAAACAATGCAATGTTATCTCTGCTCCTTTCTGCTCCGTTTGTTCTCTCCTGGTTTGTTCCCTTGGACTCTGCACTCCAGCCCAACACACCTGTGAAAACACCAGCTGGGCAGCCCAGAGCTCAGATCTGAGCTGGGAAGGGCTGGCCACGAGCAGAACAAAAGAAAAGAGAGGAAGGAATGCCGGTAATTGCTTTTATGCAGGAGCTCCAAAGTGCTGACAAAAAGTGCCAGTGCTGCAAACCTGCAGAACACTCAAAATTCCCAGAGAAAAAAGTACCTCTGCTGCCTCATTTTATACAACTTGCTGAGCAACTCTCACGTGATGTAACCCAAAAGTTGGAAGGGTAAAAATTTAGGGGTTTTAACAAAACTAGACTCAACTCTTCAGCAAAAAATCTCCTGATCCATCAATTTTTTGGGTATGTACACACCCCTGAATACTCAGAGCATTCCAAAACTCAGTTAAAAACAAGACACAAAGCTCAAGCATGTTTGGCAAAGACAAAATCTCCACTGCTTTCAGATGTTCAATGTTAATATTTCTCTGAGAAGATTGCAAAATGCATTATTTCAAAACCATAAAAAGCTGCAATACAAGTGGTTTCCTCAGTGGAGAATCAGAGTTGCATCTCAAGCAGCAGGATCACCCTTCTCTTGGCAAGGCTTGTGTTCTGCTGTGTGTTGTAGACAGACAAGAGATTTTCAGACATTGGACACCACAATATTCTGCCTTTTCTTGTTTTCTTTGTTTTCTTTTTTTTTTTTTCCCTCAATGTGTAAAGCAAAGTTTTTCCCCCTCCCAAGTCTCCTGGAAGGTAATTGAACCATTTTGCCCAAGCTAAAGGAAACCCACACATCTGATAAGAGCTGAAGTACAGCCTCTACAACTGCAGGCCAAGATTTTATACTCAAAATTGGGAACTGTCAGACAATCTTAATTTTACCTTGTTCTGACCAGCTCTGCCCACAAGCCACTGCTGCATGAGGTGTGCAGGTACTAAGGAAAGGCATTTTGCAGGTATTTTTTTTTAGCAGAAAACTCATCAATGTGATGTCCTTGAAAACATGAAACTATGCAGTGGACACATGGAGAGGAGGAACACAAGAAATATCCCAAAAGCTGAAAGAGCCTTTGCATCCCTTCCAGAAAGATTTTCAATTCCCTGTCTGGAAGTAGGTGGAAGCTGAAAGGGCAAATTATATAAAATAATACAATTTATTATATAAAATAATAATAATTTTAAAAATCCTCATTTGTCTCCCTTAGGGTTGAAGAGAGAAGGAAATTTGATGACTGAAAGCAGCCTCTTGACTTGGTAGTGCAGCTTCTTATTGGTATTTATTTGCCAGGCTGCAGTCCCCACGTTTCCTTCACTCATTTGGGAAGGTTTTGTACAGCATATTTGTGAAGGATGATTGACTACAGGGAGTCTTTGTTGTACTATCTGCTGTAATTATTTTAATTCAAACACATTCCCTTATAGGACTGACATCATAAACGCTGTTTTCTATAACAAATAGCTGTCAAGGCTGTCAAGCAGATCTGCTTACTGTTTTATATCATTACGATATTTAATTTCAACTCTGCGTTCTTTGTCAAATGTTCTCAAGATTTCCTTTCCCCAGGAGCAGATCAGACAGACGCCTTCGGTTTCCAGCAGATCATTCTTGAGGGTGAGGTCAGGGAAAGAGGGAGAGGGAATTTGCAGGGATATTCCCACATCCCAGTGGCAACTCCTGGCCAGTTTTAACTTCCCACATTGGTGTACACGGGGTGTTATCAACCACCAGGCTGCTTGGGGTTTCTATGGCATGCTCAGACTCAAACCTTCTTAGTAATAAGATCACAGAGAAGCCTTTCTATTATCAGGTTATGAACAGGCCCAGGAGCTGATAGGAACAGGCAGCAATTCATTCCCAGCTTCTTCCTGCGTTTCTCATTGATCTGACTTCCAGCCTTCCTTGTTAAATGAAAAGCTGTGGCTCAGAAATAAACACTTCATAGCCCTCAAAGGGGAGAGAGAGTGGTGTGGAGCACAGCCCCACCAGAGCCCGGTGTGTTTGGCTTAGAAAAAGCCAGGTTTTTGTGTCTGTTGCTGCTGTAGCTCCTCTGCCCTGACCCCCAAACCAGCCTGGCCAGCACCTGCTCTGCCTGAGCCTCCTCTGAGCTCGTTCCTGCCACAGAACCCCATGAGGAGAGGCACCAAGAGCCCCAAACACAAAGTTTTTATCGTGCTTCATTGAAATGCAAATCATTTTGCAAACTAACAAAGCTGGGAGCTGCCCTGTTCCAGGAGAGGTTTGGAACATGTCCTCTCCCACAGGTTGCTTTCCTCTTTTATTTGGAAGGCAAAGCACACGGGGGGACAGGAGGTGCCAAATGGAAATGCAAAGAGTGCAAAGCAAATCCAACCTCTCCATCACTGCAGACAGACACCAAACCTGGGCTGGGCTGTGACATCTGACAGGGGTGTTACATCCTGCATGCTCTGCTGGAAAACCACACCTGAAATGAGGATTCCAGGGGCTGCCTCGGTGTCTCAGGGCCCTTTGCACCTGCAGGTCCATGCAGAGAGGGGCACAAATGCCCATCCACCTGCTCACAGCTGTTGGGATATTGGGACACAAGACAGATGATGGACTTTGGACCTGGTTAGCATAAGAGATTTGATAACAGCATGCCTTGACAAGAGCAAACAGGACTTTGAGAATTAAATCAAGATTGCAAGAAGATCAAATCAGAGGGGTTTACCAGGAAAAAGAAAATTACATCAGACTTCTGCAAGCAAGAGATGTTTAAAATGTATAAATTTGTTTATGTGATGATTAACCCAATCACTGTAGTAAAACATTACTAGTCTTCCTAGAATAAGTATATAAGCAGTTGTACTGCACAATAAATTCTAATTCTTTGACCACCTCAAAGTCTTCCCTGTCTCTCTTCATACCCAGCCTTTCAGGGCAAGAGGGGAATGAAGCAGAGAATTCCTGGGTGCAGGACCAGCCCAGAGGGAAGGAAGATGCCCTCCCTGCCCACAGCAGGCTGCAGACACCAGAGAACTCAAGACTGTCCCAGCTGCTCTCAGCTCTGCTGGGAAAGGTCCCTGTGTGTCCAGAGGGATCCCAGCTCTCCAGGACAGAAGCCACCCTCATTCTGATTATTCCTACCAATGCAATCCTAACTCTAGGCTATTGGCAGAAATCAGATTTAATAAGAAGTGAGAGGCAGACATGGCTCAACCACTGTTTCCACACAGAATTCGAGTTCCCCACACAAACACCAGTGCACACAGAGCCACCAACACAAACCCTGCTCCCTCTGAAGGACTCAGCGCCAGCACAGCAAACACATCATTTGCTCAGCTGCTGGGATGTGGGACTGCAGCCTGTTAGGAACCCTGCACGTGCTCTACTACTTGGAGCTTATCATTTAATTAAAAATAACACACAGGTTTGGGGGACCAAGCCGTTGATGTACACTGAGCTCTCTCCTCTCCTTCCTGCCTCCCTCCATCTCTCTCTGCCTGCCAAGTGCAGGTGTATAACACTGTAACCTTGCTTTCCAGCACACAAGTGCCATAAACCATCAATAAATTTTACTGACTTTCCTCTGACCTTCACGAGGACTGGACGAGCCACATCTCACACCGAAGATGGAGCTGTAAATATTTTATCTGTGCAGTAAACACAGCAGCAACTCACTCATGTCCCGGGGACTGCTCTGCGAGCGCTCCCGCTGTGCCGAGATGGAGATTTATCTGCTGCTTCAGGAAGAGCCTGGCCACAAAGGCAGAGCAGAAAGCCATCCTTATTCCCAGCAGTTTCATGTCACCGCAGCGGCTGCTGCCTCATTACAGAGCCATTCCCCGGCTGCGTGGGAAAGGCAGGGAACAGGAGCCAGGCTGGCAGGGAGGCAGAAGTGCTAAATGCTCCTTCAGCAAGGCCCTGAGCCAGAAAAACCCTAAAACATGACAACACGAGATGCTATGAGGTTTATTCTTTTGCAGACCCTGATGTTAAGGTTTGAGGGGGGAGTTCCGAGATGAAAATTAATTCACATTTCCCCTAGCCATGGAGATCTCTTACAAGTTCAAGAGTGTTCACACACAACCAGGTTTCTCACTGCTGCAGGCCAGCACAAGCTGACCCATTACCAGCAGGAGAATGGGCTGTCCTCACCCTGCTTTGGGGGATAGCTGCATCCTGGAGGTGCAGCACCTGCAGCCTGCTCTGCTGCCATCCACAGCTGCTCCCGGCCTCGTGCTGCTGGGAATCACAGTGATGCTGCAGGACACAACCACTGCTTCAAAACTGTCCCCCCAGGACAGCACCTGGGCTCTGGGGTGCTGTTTGATGGGGATGCCCAGCACCTGTAACAGCAAAATGGGGTGCTGTGCTCCCAGTACCCTCTGAGCTCCTGCAGCTGGTGGCTGCCCTCCAGCAGAAGGTGGCCAAGCCCTACTTAGCCCTGAGGATCCCAGCAGCTGGAGCCAACCACCTGCAGCGAGCAGCCCTAGAGGAAACCCTGTCGTTCAAGGGATTTTTGTTAAGGAAACAAAAAAAGCTCCTTTCTGCCAAGCCCAAGGGGTGCGGAGGGTGAGGAAGAGGAGGGCAGTGAGCCTGTCACCAACCAACTCCCCTGCAGGAGTGAAAAGCAGCTCACATGGGACACAGTCCATCTCCTTGCACCCTGCTCAGGGTTTAAATCTGTCCCACAAAACAGTGTCCAATTTTAAACACTCCCAAAGACAGGCTCCTTTGAGGCATTCCCACTTCTCTGGATCCTCAAGCAGTAATTGAGCACCACGGTGCCCAGACTCCTGAGTGACCCCTCAAAAAGCCCAAAGCACCTCGAGATCTTTATTCTCCCTCATCACTCCGTGCCCCCTGAGCCTCTAGCACACCAGCCACCCTCAGCACACTCACACCAGCCCGGCCTCTCTGTTTTCTGCAATATTTCTTCAGGCAAAGCCACGTCTACAAGACAATCCCCAAGGATACGTGCCTTTGTTTGGCAGCACGCGCTGCCAGGAGCCAGGCACGTGAGATGCCTGCTGCTATAATTGAGCCAGGAACAAGCCAGCCTCCCAGGCTTCCACTGACAGCCTCCTCTCTGCCTTCCTTCCCCAGCTCCATCCCTCCTGCTGCTGGCAGGGATGGCACTGCTGAGATAGCAGGGTGACATGGACTCCCATCTCACCCTGGCCTGGCTCCCATCTCTCCTGTCTGTCCTCAGATGTCCTTCCTGATCCTGCTGGCTGCATCTGCTCCTAAATCTTCAGCTTTCTCCCCAGGTGAAACAGCCCAGCTTGCCCTGGCATGGCCTGCTGCTTTGGATCATCCTCATCCTCTCCCCGTGGAAAGGGGGAAGTGGATGCCCTCCTGCCGAGTAGGATCTCACTGCAGCAGCTTCAGAGGTCAGGGACAGCCCAACCTGTCCTGCAGCAGCTTCTTTTGGGTGGTTTGCCCCATTGAGAGCCCTCTGTGAACACACACACAAAGGCACAGTGCTCACACCACGGCAGGCTGCTCAGTTTGCAAAGGGTTACCTCGAGAGAGTAAAGGGTTCATTTTGTCTGGCAAAGGCTCCCAAGCACCACCACCCCCCTCCCGATTTATTTCTGCAATTGTAATTAAGGCCCTGACAAAGTGGTTTAGCTGCCTGAGTCTTTTGTTCAATTTATTGATTAGCTATTTCTCAGAAGTTCATTACCATCCAGAGGCTGGGAATTGGGAATTGGGTCTATGTGGTTTTTCAAGGCTTCATCTCTGCTTCAGATGATTAAATGCAGCCACAACACATCCATCCTGCATTGAACAGCTCTGCCCAAGGTCAAACATTCATGCAAAACAGGAGTGCATATCTGCATGTCTAAATATCATCTGCATGAATTTCCAAGTGGATGTTTTTAAAGCCTTCCCAGCAAGTAGGGGGGAAAAAAAAAGTATTTATGGAGGTAAGGCAGGTCATATCTTAATGCCCTTAATACAATATCCTTTAATTATAAACTAATGTATTAAAAAAATATCTCAAGATCCACTCCCTCAAAGGAGGAATGGGGGAGGAGGGAAATTGCTATTGGCACAAATTGGCAGCTCCTGCTCAGGAGCAGAGGGCTGAACAACAGGGTGGACAATCCTGCGAGGCAGAAACACCGAGGAAATCCTGCATCCCACCATCCATCTTACACTGGGGGAAACAAAAGGCTCCAGTACACAATGCTGTCCATCAGCAATCTTCATTAAGTTCACTATTTATCACAAGCACAACATTCCACACCCCCCCAGCCTGCTGTCTTTCCCTGAAAGATTTTCTAGGCAAATGAGATGCAGCAGGTTTCATCCAGATTTCCATAGAGCATTTGTCATTAGCTAAGCTTGAGAAGACAGGATTTAGTGGAGTCTGTGACATGGGTGAAAGTCTCAACAGCAAGTGAAGGGCACAGCACGAGGAGGAAGGAAATTATTGATGGAGAAACCAAATAACTCTTCTTATTCAATGTGTTTTAGTGTTTTGGCCACATAATTAAAATAAACACACACAAGGAAAGGTGCAGAGGGGCCCAGGGCAGCAGAGAGCTGGAAGGGACACAGGTCACAGCAGGACAGCTCAGGACCAGGGTCAGAGCTGGAAAAGTGCCCAGGCAGGTGGCCACGCAGGCCAATGGCATCTTGTAGCAGCACTCATGTGGCCACAGGACCAGGGCAGTGACTGTCCCACCGTGCTGGGTGCTGGTGAGGCCACACCTCAGATCCTGGGCTGTTTTGGGCCCCAGCAAGAAGGACACTGAGGGGCTGGAGCGTGCCCAGAGAAGAGAATGGAGCTGGAGAAGGGGCTGGAGCATAAGTTTCAAACTGTGCTGCCTTTCCTGAGCCTCCTGTCTCCTAGGAACACAATCTCCCTCCTCCTCCTCCTCCTCCAGGACTTGCTCTCCCATCTCCCAGGGTCAAAACCAGACACAGAGAGGATGCACTGGGGATAAACAGGAATTTCTGCTTCTAACTGGGGATTTCACCAATTGGAAAACCAATATGATGCCTGGAGGGATCATTTAGCATTTCCAGTAGAGCAAGGTACATCTGGCAACTCTCATCCCTTCTGTCCATGGAAGTCACTAGAAGAGGCACAGTCTGTGAAGGAAGGAGGGAGATTAAAGCAGTTTAAAGTGATGCAGCCATTTAAATGGCAGAGGAAACTGCTAATAAATGTACTGAGGGTGTAAATCTTTGGGTGAGGAGCTAAGGAGCAATGCTGAGTGCCATTAGATGGACATGGAGATAATACTGCTCCAGTGTAGAAAATAAATACACAGCTGGACCCTGCACACCTCTGCCCTGCAGTGAGAGGGAAGCCCAGCAGCCTCTGCCATTTGGATGTATTAACGAAATATTTTTCTGGAACATTCAGAAGTTTGAGCTTGGCATACATGTGGGACAAAGTTTTGAACCATTTTGGGTCTGCAGCACCATCCAGCTCTTCAGCACCTGGCACAGGCTCCTTTTCCTGCATGTTAACAAGGGAGGTTCCTGCTGTGGTGTTCCCTCAATACCTGCTCTGCCCTTCACAGCTTTGTGATGTGGTGAGAGGCACTGAAAATAAAATAAAACAAAACAAACCAACTCAATCACTTGCACCAAGAGAGAAGGGGAAATAGTAAAAAAATCTTTAAAAAGTTGCTAAAGAAACAACTTCTCATCTCAGCACTCTGCTCTTTGAAACTGTGCTCTCCCTTCTCCAAGCCTGTCCCAGTGCAAGAAACCTTTAAAAAAAAAATATCATTTTCAGCTCAAGGACAGGAGATGAGTGGTTTGCTCAGTTCCTTAAAAAAAAAAAAAAAAAGCTTTGTTTTCTTCCCTGACAATTGAATTTCTCTAAAATAAATACCATTTATATTCAGACAAAACCATTTCCTGCTCCACTTTTGAGTCAGCACCTGTGTGTGTGGCACTGCAATTATTTCCTCAGTGACACGCTTGTCACCAGGGTTGCTCTGTCTTGGGTGCCAGCTGGAACACCAGGGAGCTCAGCAAGGTTTTATGTAGGGACAAGGTGCTGGTCATGGGTAATGAGTAAGGATAAAATAGGGGAGGATTCTCCCCTCTACCTCCTGCATCCTCCCTTCTGAAGATTTTTGTCTCCAATTTTCTCCCCTTGCCTTGGGGTCCCTTTCAAGGGATGTAATTGATATAGTCACTGAAAATAATGGAATTTATAGCCCAGGCTCAACACTATAAATTCAGCTATTACATTCCTGATGGGAAAATGAAGAACAAAATGAATTGAGACAGAATATTTGTCTTAATAATTGTCTCTTTTCTGTGCCGTATGTGTTTAATACGGCTGTGCCTATATATGTGTGAATATATACACGCACACACAGAGAACTGTACTTGGAAAAGAGGTTTTTAATTTGATTTCTAGAGGGTTTTTGGGCTTTTTTGATTATTAAATGACCACATCAGCACATCCCGTGGCCAGGCAAGCACATTAAGAAGCCATCTGTAGCAGAGCAACAAGGTGAATTTCCATCCTGGAGCTGTTTGATGGGGGAAGAGCTGAACTTTGCATAATCCAGACACCACAGTGCCAGCCCATCGCTCTGCACTGCAAATCCTACACGGCCTCTTCTTGGGGCTTTTGGCTGGTTTTCATTTTATTTCATTTTTAGCCAGGAAAGTCAGAGCTGAGCCAGCACTTCCCTGCTCAAAGCCATTGCCCTGAGCCTCTGATGAGGTTTCCCAGTGAAACTTTCCCTCTTCTCCACTCCTCCCTTCCATCCTGCTCCAACTTAGGAAGTTTTGGGTTGGGTTATCCCAACCTTATCCCATCCCACTGCAAATTCACCACCACCACCACCAAAAAAA
>VXBC01013053.1:584481-594596 GCA_013399945.1 Ploceus nigricollis
GTGCAAATGAAGAGACACCCAGTTCTGCTTTCATTGCCCAGGAGGCAGTGGGGAAGAGGCAGAACCTCAGAGCTGGGCATGGAATCTGTGCTTCCTGGGGAGGAGACAAAGCAAAAGTCTCTAGAAGCAGAGTAGAATCCTTCTGGCTAAAAATCCCACCCCCTCCCCCTCTCCACCTTCTCAGTGTTACCCAAAGATAGGAGTAGCCACATTTCCAAACTCACAGCAGTCCCAGCACAGCTCCCAGCTTTTCACCCAGGGCTGCCTCCGAACCATTTGTCACACCAGGGGTCCAGGCCTTCCCCTGGCCCCACAGATGTGATAGACAGGGCCCATCCAGCAGCAATCCTGCCTGGGGGAGCCAGCTCCTCTCCCTGCACCCCTCTGCAAGCACAGCGACCAGCAAGGAGCAGAGCCATGAGGAGCCAGAGGAACCACCTGCACCTGCTGGGGGCAGGAAGAATGTGAAACCCAAAGGCAAAGAGAAAGAGAGAAACCCTTCAGGGCTTCAGGAGATTTGTGGCACAGCCTGGATTGCAAATATTTTCCCTGGGGTTCTGCCACTGAAGCAGAGCTGCAAGACTGGCAAGGGCTGTGTTTGCTCTGATCTGTGCCTGTGTAAATCAGGAAAGCCAGGTCTGAAGCCCAGAGAGAAGAGGCAGCTTGAGAGCAAACAGCACAGGAAAATGTGCCAAGTGTCCTGATCTGAGCAGGAGCAGCTGCAAACTGCACACTCCTCTCTGGGTCAGTGGGGAGGGGACATGGGGAAGGAAGAGGCAGAGTTCCACATCCCACTGCTCACCCTGCTTTAGTTCATGTCCCACTGCTCAACCCTCCTCTGCTCTGATGCAGTCTCCATCACCTGACCTGGCACAGGACTGGGACAGGACAAGCCATGGCTCCCTGGAGCTGCTTTACCTCACCTTAACCATTCAGATCTTCATATCTGGGAGGGAGGCAGGAGTCTCACTGGAGTCACAACTCAGCTGTGTTTAAAAAATAAAGAAAAAGAATGGGAAAAAAAGGGGAAAAAAAGAGCCAAAGGTTTATTTCACATTTGGAATCTATTTTTTCCCTTTTGTACTAGCAAACCTGAAACCCCTAGAAATCTAGATGTTCTTCACCTGGCATCTTTTAAAGAGTGTTCCCTTCCCTCAGTAGCTCGAGGGCTTTAACCTTTTGAAAACAACAGGTTCTGAGACCTTGAAAAGAAGAGCCAGCAAGGCAGAGCTCATCCTCCATTAGAGCAGAAACAGGGAGGGAGGGGGATTTATGCCAATGATCCGAGTCTTTTGGAGAAGTTTAATTCACTCCCTTGTCAGGTCCTTTCTGCCTTGCCCTCCCCACTCCCAGCTCCCTCTGAAGCAGCCTTCCCATCCCTTGCTTTTCACCTCTGCAGGCTTGAGCATGAGATAAACATGCCCTAATTATTTTCCTCTTGCACAGCTGAGCCCTGCAGCCCTTCATTTCCTTACCTGAATGCTCTCGCTTCCAGCGGGTTATAAACGACAGAGCCTCTCAGGTATGTGCAGCACAGCTCGGGTGTCACACAGGCAGCCCAAACCCCTCTTCTCCCCAGCATGGGCTAATGAAGGACATGAATTACTGGGGCCTTCTTACAGTCTGGGAGCCAAAAGACTGTGGGAGGGGAGAAATAAGGTCACAGATCCTCTTGCCTTCAGACAAATAGCACAGGCACCGCTCTGGCTGGTAGAGATTAAAAATTGCCTTCGTTTTTGGGCTCAGTTTTGCAGAGGGTCATGAAGAGCTTGGTGACATTGCAACTGCCAGAACATAAACATACTGTGCTCCATCCCAGCAGGGATGTCGTTGTGAGGTGCTGCAGAGGACAGGTGTAGTACCCACATTTTCTGCTCTCTCAAGAAACTTTCATAGAGGAGCAGAGAGGGAAAGAAAAGGAAACAATTTCTATTTCTGTCCCCTGTTTATCCATGTAGAATGCATTAGAGAATTGTTTACCTGAGGTGATTGGTTGATTGGATGTTGGTGAGCATTGTTTGGCCCTGATGGCCAACGGAATGTACCTGTGCCTGGACTCTCTGGGGAGGGAGTCACGAGTGAAGTTACAGTGACAGTAGTTAGATATGATAGTTAGAAGTTAGGATGTAGTTTTAAGATCTCCTCTTTAAATAATATATTAATGTATTGTAATGTAGTTATAGTAAAGAAACTATTCAGCCTTCTGAACTGGAGTCAACATCATCTCTTCCCATCTCGGGTTCACCTGCATTTTTCCCTGCCACAGACAGGGAGCAGTGGGAAGGGGCACTGCACCTCCTGTGCCCAGGGGTGACTCTGGAGAGGCTGCTCTGGGCACAGGCAGGCCAGCAGGGGCTGGGCAGTGCAGGGGGTGTTGGTGCTTTTGCTGTATTCACTGCACCATTCTCAGCACACTTTAACACCTGCTGGGTTCCAAAGCCTCCCACCTCCGTGCCCCAGGCACAGAGCTCCTCCCCACAGACAGCAGCCCTGCTCCCACACACAAAACCCAGAGCAGGATGGGGACAGGAAGGGCCAGTGAGGGTCAGCAGACACCCAAACCTTGCTTTATGCAACTGAACTGTGGGAGGGAAAACCATCACCATATTCACTTGGATGCAGGTCTGTGAACTGCTTCTAATGCCATGGAATGGTTGGGTGGGAAGGGGCTGTAAAGATAATCTCATTCCACATGGGCAGGGACACCTTCCACTCTCCCAGGCTGCTCCAAGCCCTGTCCAACCCAGCCTTGGACACTTCCAGGGATGAGGCTGCACACCTGGATCAGCACCAGGTACAGAGCACAAAAGGACAAGACACAGTAATCAGCACAAAGCAACCCTCTTCCAAATTTTTCTGACCTCCAGAAGCCCCCTGTGTGGCAGGAACCTGTTTTACACCACACAGGAACATGGAAACCTCTCCCAGTGATGCCCCAAGTCCCCCCTTTCCTTTAAGAGTCCTGTGGCAAGGTGACTCCTCCATGAGGCCAAGGAAGACCCTCCCAAACGAAGGGAAGCTCCGAGTTCCTGCATCAGTGATGCCAATGAAAATCAATCTCACCCCAGAGGTGCTGCCAACAGATGAAGTCTGTGACACAGACCAAGTGACAGAGGCCACCAGGACTTCTGGCCACCAGCTACCTCAACCATGTCCTCCAGCAGGGAGCACACTGGCGTGGAGCTGTGCTGCAAAATGCCTGGGGGGCCATGAACTCCCTCCCCACTGCTGGAGGGAGCTGCCCAGAACAGCCTGGGGGAGTTTGCTGGCAGCTGGTCCCACAGCCCAGCCTGGCTTTTCCCACTCCCCATGCTACAACACAACGGGTGGAAACCTGGCAGCCCCCAGTTCTGCTTCCAGAGCTCACTTTCCACGGCCTGTTTCTCCCAATTCCATGTGGATTTTGCAATGTGGCTTGTAAGATCAAAAAGGTTGGCTGGGCTTTGCCCCAGCCTCCCTCTCTGCTTTGAACTTCTAATTATTTTGCTAATTCTGAGCCTAGTGCTAAGATGCTCTGAGCACACCTAAAACCTTCCCCACAAAATCAAGCTGCAAAACGTCTCCCAGGATCTAATCCCCAGTGAGAAATACTCTAACCTTTCCCAATAACCACGAGCAGAGCTTGTCTAGTCATTTGCAATTAAGCTCCTGAGCTAATGAAGCTGCTTTGAAAAAAAAAATACAAAAAGGAAAAAAAAACCCAACAACCTCAGGTCAGTCTAATTAAGAAATGTTGTACCTTGCAGTCCCAGTGTATCTTGTGGCTCACAGCTGTGCATGCTTTCAGCTTTGACAGCAGAAAAGGTGTGATTATTTATTTATTACATGAATGCAGGGAAGCTTCAGGAGTAGGAGACGCCTGTGCTGTGAGGCAGCTGAAGTAGAGAGAAAAGAAATGACATTCAGCTGGAACCTGTAATTATAAGAGGGGATGTTGACCATAGAAAAATGCAATTGTGTAATGAATACTTATGCATTAGCTTTTCTTTGAGATTAAAAGTACACAATCGAATCAAGGCCAAAGTGGAGCTTGCCCTCAAGGAAAGGCAGTTTGGAAGACAAATGTAATTATGCCACTGTCATTTGCAATGCTACAGAAAGTGGCTGAGGAAACTTCATGAAAAAAAGTCTTAGGTGAAAAAAAACCTGTTTAGGAAGAATTCCACTCCTGATTTGAGTCTCTCTCTTCCCTCAACAAGAGAAAGGATCTTTTCTGCAGGCTGCACATACACAGGATCCCCCCCAGCCAGCATCTGCTCCCAGCACACGTTACTGCTCTTGGATCTGCAAACAACCATCTTCCCTCTGCTTTCCCTGTGACTGAGTAACATTTGCACAGCAAGAACCAGATCTGATCTGCAAGAACAAAATTTTAATTAAGTGCCTCGCCAGAAAAAAGAAAAAAAAAACTAACCTAATTTTAGGAACTGGTCCAACATGCTATTATTTCCTCACATTCTCCTATCCCTCTGCACTGCATTAGCCCAGAGCCCCCCAGGACCCTGCCTGCACTGCATGACAGGATCCCCAAAATTCCCAACATCCATCAAGCCACTGGTATGTGTCACTGGTGCCTGAAACCCTCATTCTCTGAGCTTGGTTGCTCTCTGCTCAACAAGAAGGAATGACAAGGTGTTAAGCAGCAGAAGTTGCAGTTAAGCCTATCTTTTTTTTTTAGCCAATTAGATAATTTTTACTATCTGCAGAAGACGCCAGGGTTAGAGGGGAGCTGCCAGCACTGCTCGGGCACAGCTCATCTTGATTGGTTTTTAAATTCTGCTTGTCATCTGGCGAGAAGAGACACATCCAAAGTGATCCCACATTGCTGAGAAACCCAGTGAATTATCCCCGTGGCTGAATGGAGTGTGTGCACAGAGTCTGCCCACCCAAACAGCACCAAAAGAACCCCAAAAAGGCAAAAAAACCCAAAACACACATCCAAAATCAAACCAATCCCAGCAAAACCCTCCAATCTTTTCTGGATTGTGCCACAGATTAACCATGGATACAGCGAACAGAGGGCACTGTTGGGTTCAGAGCTGCAGCTTTCCATGGGTAAACCCCAGATCCTCAGCCCAAGGCTGAGTGTGCTGAGCTGTCTGGCTGAGCAAGGGCTCCAGCAGAGCTGGTGCAGTGCCCAGTTGCAGTGATCCTGTCCCTAAAAAGGTGCCCTGGAACAACACAGCCCTGGAACAACAGCCCCCAGGGCAGTGGACTGACCATCGAGACGCACTGACTCCAACAGTGAGGAAAAACCTCTTCTGATAATCACAGCCTTCATCTCTGAGCCACCCCACAGCCCGAGAGCTCAGCAAAACCCCCAGATCAGTGGGGATGCACAGAGGGACTCGAGGGGGAGGGAGGGGAGAAATGACAGGGAGAAGACAGACTCCTCAAACCAGCACACAGGGAATGAGGGATGGAAGGGAAAGTAGAATTTAGACAGAAGAGATGCAGCCAAGTGTGGGAAAAAGGAGGGAAGAGTGGGGGAAATAAAAGATCTCAAGAGCATCCACTTAAGCTTTGAATTGCCTGGCTTTGTCTCTGCTTCACACAATGGAAACGTACAGTAGCAACAGACAGATTCTGAGAGCTGGTTTGCTTCTCATCTGCAATTCCAAACACCCTGTCAGGAACAAATATTTGAAAAGACATCTATCCAACCATTAATGTATCTAGTGGGGCAATTTTTTTTTTTTTTTTTTCTGAAAGAATAATAATTCTGCATTCATCACAAGGATGATCACGCAGAGAGATGCCAACAGAAGACTGGAGGGATAAGCAAAGTTTCAGGTCTTTCTTTAGGGCTGAAGACAGCTCACTATTGAGCTGAGAAGGTGCAGCTGGTTAAGTATTTGCAGTACAGGAAAAGGGAAAAAAAATAATCAGACAGCTGTATTTTTAACTGATCATGTGCTTGCTTCTGTTTCATAAGATTTATTCCCTCATTAATCACTGCTCTCCCTTCATTCATGTTAAATATAAAAATGATTAGGAAAGATCCTCATCATGGTTAAAAAAATAATTAGCTGCTACATCATGTTGCACACATTCAGACAGAAAGGAGTGATTAAATTAGGAATATTAAAACCCCATTAATCTGTGTTCAACTTAAGCTCTGCTTGTTCATCTCACTGTGGCACTTATTATTTCTGACACTGAAAGATATTTGAATTACTAGCTGAAACAAGGTCACTATCAGAAAGATGTCAGGTCAGCAATTAGTCAAAGGTGGAGAAGCTACCAGAACTGAGCTGTGCTTGACATGCCACAAACGTGTGGAGAGGCTCCCCTTGCCAGGGTCCCCTGGATGAGCAGGGCAGCACCGGGACCCCAAAGGCTCCAGGGTGTGGATCAGCCCTGCCAAATCTTCCCTGCAGCTCCTGAGCCCCTAAGGCTGCCCCAGATTGCTGTGTCCCAGACTTTGGGAGGAGTTGGGCAAAGGGCACAGCCTGGAAGCCCCACCCAGAGCTGTGCAGCTGCCCCGGGCTGGCCAGGTGTGCTGGCCTGCAAGATAAGTGTGTATTCTATTCCTGTCAGAGCTGGGGCAGGTATCTGCTGTTCACTGGGCAGTTTTCTTTATCTCTCCCACAACCCATCCTCCCTCCAGGAGATCTCTGCTGTCCATGGCCACTGAGTGTCCCTGCATGGCTNTCCCCAGGGGCAAATGCCAACCTCACCACAGGGCTTAAGGACAGAGTCAGGGCAAGAGGCAATGCCAGGAGAACAGAGCTTTGGCTCTAACCCAGAGCTCTGATTTCAGCACCACAAACAGCCTTATTCCCACCTGTGGGCAGCAGCATCCCTCGGTCACCCAGCACACACTCTGAGGTGTTTTCTCCCTTTCAAGAAGCTAAAACCTCACTTCTGTTTTGGCCCACAAAGCAAAGCAGCAAGTCCAGCATAAGAAAGATCATGACAGGTGCGACAGAATATCATTGTCACTTTTAGAAATGAAGGGATGGGACTATTTTCAAGCTAAGAATTATTTATTGCTCAGATAAACATCAATCTCAGGCCGTGAGGTTTTAGAGGAGCAAGCATTTGGCCATAGCTCAGGAGTAGTCACAAGTTTCTTCGTTACAAGAATATGGAACTTTCTAAACCAATAGACAGCTGCCACAGGGTTTATTTTATTTTTTAACCTATCACCTTTACCTACTTCTACTGCATTGTGACTACTTTTATCCAATGGGCTTCTGTCTCACAGGCACACATATGCTTCTACTATAACTTCTAAACTCTTGGCTTATTCCATACAATCACACCCCTACATTACAAACCCTTCACCATCTTATCAGTACAGTTTCTCACTTAAGGCATATCCTTACTTACAACTACAGGGACATAAGTTTATGTTTTTTCTACTTAATGCCTGTGTATTGTATTTTTAGATCAATCTAAGCTTCTTCCAAGGCTGCAGATCAAATCCTTCAGTGTCTGTGGAAGTTTCTGGTTTTCTGAGTCCCACAACAGAAAAATCCAGAAAAAATTCTTTTCTCTGGGGAAACGTGTGCAAGCACAGGAGGATTTGATGGCACCAAGAGAAGATAGCCAAGGATTCATGTGTTTCATGGACTTGACTTGAAGAGTGGTCTGGAGGGAAGGGTGCAGCACAGAACTGGCATTCACCACATTGTGAGCACCATTTTTCTGGGGCTGTGCAGTTGGGAGCATTGCCTGAGCAAAATCTCCCCCGGGCAGCTGGCACTGTCCCCAGGGTGAGGGGCTCCAGTGCTTCCAGTTTCCCATTCCAAGAGCAAAGAGCCATGTTCTGCCTAGGACAGAGCACTAATATGACAGCAATAATTCCCAATTTTACCTTCAAATTCAAGAATATTTTTTTTTTTAATAGAACTGCCAGCTAAACTTTCTGGAGACCCCCAGAACTGTTGTGTAGGAACCTTTAGGCTACAACAGGAGGTCTTTTTTTTTGCTGCAGGCCCTGTTCACCATGTCCAGCATGCTGGGCACAACCCCTTGAGATTTGTCCCTGGGATCCAGGCATTACCTGCCACCACGCAGATTAGGGAGGATGCAAGCATAGGAGGACAAAAAGAAAGCTGACAAGGCAGTCACATCTTACTGATGAGTTCCTGGGCTGTTTTTTCCAGCCACAGGTGGACTCAGTGTTTGGTGGTTGATACCTTTGATATGTTTGCTATGCTTGCCCTCATTAAGGGGGAAAAAAAAAAAGCAAAGCAGCACACGAGACATTTCCATCCCCAGATCTCCCGAAGTCTTTCCTAAGCACAGCGTTGCAGTATACAAACTATTTACTCTGTACTTCATTCAGCACTGACAAAACCACCTCTGAGCCTCTTTAGAAAGGAAACAGATAATAAATCAGCTAACAAGCCTGCACTCTAATTGACAACACAGGAAGGAGGGGAAGATGCACCATCTCCTCGTAACCGCAGGAAGAACTTGAGGGAAGCAGGATATAATTAATCGAGTTGGGATTTCACCAAGATCCCCTGGTCTTATGAAAAATGCCATAAGACATTTAATGACCACAGGTGAGGAGAATCTTTGGTTTACATCTCATTTGGAGCTGAGCACACAGAATATAAAGTGACTCAATGCCACCCCCAAGCCCCACACGAATTATGCTCTCCACTTTTCCATTTGCCTTTGGATGTCCCACAGAGCTCCCTCCACGAGCTGTGGGAGCTCTTTTTGAATGAGGTGAACAGGACTGCTCCTTGTGACCACTCCAGGAACTGCTCAGAAATTAGCTGAATATTCATCTCTCTGCCATTTTGCTGCTACTTCGTTTCAGAAGAATGCAGTGGGGGTGGGAGGAAAAAAGAAATTAAAGCAGCAAAAACGCCTTTGCTAAAATAAAATAAAAAATATTATTTTATTTTTTCTTTTGCTAAAATATTATTATTTATTATCAATAGTTCAGGAGGTGTTTTGTTTAGGCAACAGCCACGACACAGCAGCAAGACACCCTGACTTGACCCACGAGGGGTGGGATTTTCAGCTGGACAAAACAGCAGATCATTGCTAGCCCTGAGGGCGAGCAGAGGTTTGCCATTGACTTCTCCAAGGAAAGAACTGAGCCAGCAAAACACTTCCAAACCCCTCCTTCAGATAATAGCACTGGCACCATGGGGCAGCCAAGGGTTCAACAGGCAAGATCTGCTCTCTTTAACTTCGTTTGAAATGACTTTGAGGCTCACCTACATGAAAAAAACAATTATGTATGGCTGTTACACACCCACAGCAATTCTTAATCACCTGCATCAGGGAGTTTTATTTAAGAAGTGAAGAAAACCATGAGGAAAGCCTGGGAAATCAGTGCCTGGTGGGCTGGGTGGCCAGCAGAAGTGACTTGGTGACTGAATTTACTGTGCCAGCCTGTCCCTTCCCTTTGACCAATGAAATCTTGCTGACAGAGCCACAGCTATGCTTAAAAAATGAAATTATACTGGTATTTTATCCTCAATGCTGTTTGGAGGTGAGGGAACGGGACAGAGTGACTTTGCAGGGGTCTTCATTTTTGTGAGTAATTTGGGTTCAGTGTTGTGTGCACAACATTGCTTCTTTTGCATGATTGACTAAAAAAAAATATCCTGAAGACCAATAACTGAAAAAACTAAGAACACATCCAAAACCAGAAGTCATTTTGGCCACCAAGAAGCAGGCAAGCACTCCCCTGCCTCAAGTGCTGTGGAATTAAGACACTCATAAATCCTTGCCCAGCAAGCCCTGGAGAAATAAAAGAGGCTTTAAATATAATCTGTTCTACCACTTCATAGAGCAAGGGGAGCAGCAGAACGCAGGGTAAGCTGAGAGGAAAGGACAAACATAATTGCTGGAGTCAAACAGAGGAAATTGCAGGTAAATACCAGCTGGGTGAAACTCCAAAAACTGCCCCAAAACCCGAGGTGGCTCCAGTGGGGTGAAGGAGGCACAGGGGTCAAGCAGGGCTGTAAAAGGCACTGCTAAATGCTCGTTAATCAGAGCTGTGACATTGAGACTTGTCACGATCCGCCTTTTTTAGCGGGATGTCGTGTTGGTTCGTTTCACCGATCCCAAAAGTGCCAAAAAAAAAGGCAAGCAGCAGTGGGACAGTCAGTTTAATCACAACAAATGCACCTTTATTA
>VXBC01013053.1:594765-606604 GCA_013399945.1 Ploceus nigricollis
ACATCTGGGGACATCTGGGACAGCTTGGGGGACATCTGGGACACCTGGGGGGACATCTGGGACAGCCTGGGGACACCTGGGGGGACATCTGGGACAGCTTGGGGGACATCTGGGACAGCTTGGGGCTGGGTCAATGTCAGGCACTTGCCAACTTCTTGCCAAGTCCTGGCCAGGCCGTGTTCTGGAACAGCCCGTGCTGAACAGCAGACTGTTGTCTCCACCAAGCCAGAACTGCAGTACCAGGGAAGGGGTTTCTCCCGGATCTCGCTCTTGGCAATCGTAAGGCAAGAAAGAAATAGGGGAAGGGGGTTTCCAGACTGTCTTTCACAAGACTGCAGTGCTGGATGGGTTTTTATACAGCTTTGACACTTAGAGATGGTGTGAGGAAATGCAGAGCTTGCCAGCTCTTCGGGCCTCCAGCCAGCACCGTGAGTGGCATCTGCAGGACCTCCTCCGACGTGCTGGCACAACGTTTTGCCACACGTTTGGCACGTGTGTCCCATGGCAGGGACCTGGGGGAGAGCAGGCTCAAAATGACAGGTCTGGCAGGGAGGAATTGGGCAGAGCTGGACTCACACAAGGAAAAATAGCTGTTGCTGTTGAGGATGGGTGAATAAAGTGATACACAGACTCCAGGGTTTTCAGAAGGTAAATGCTGAGTTTATTAGAGATTACACATTCTTTTTTATAGAGTGTTGCAATAGTGGGGAGCTTGATTGGTCTCCAGCTAACACTCCTTACACTATTGGTTAATTAGGAATAACACCTTTCTTGTAAACATCTTATAATTAACAAGTTTAAAACACTAGCTGCAGGATTGTTTTAATTCTTTTTCTGAGCCTTCTCAAAACTTCCCAGAGGAATGTCTGGGAAAGTTTATCTGACTTTCTTCTCTGACCAGTTCTCAGTATCCACAACTAACTCTAAAAATTTGTTTAAAAATCCTCGAACAGCTCCACGAACAGCTCATCCTTTTGCTTCCCAGCCCAGGTCTGTACCAACAGTGATGTTTCTCATGGCCTCTGGGCAGCACTCACCCTCTCAGCAGCCCAGAGAGGGCATTTCAGGGCAGGGAAGGGCAATCCAAAAGCAGCCACATCCAAGAACTTTGTGTTGCCAGGGAAACAGCTCACTTGGTAATGGAAGCATCATTCTGGGGTTATTTTCTGCTTCTCATTGGCTTTGTGTCCCCACAGCCTCAGGTAACTGAATCAAGCCCCAGAGCACAAGCCACGGGATAGAAAGCAAAATGCAGCAGAGCCAATGCAGAGCAAGCAAGAAGGTAAGGGTGCCCAGCAGTGCCAAGGCAGCAGGCAGAGAAGGGCAAGGTTTTGTCTTTAACACCTGGAGAACTGCCCAACATTGCTGTTGAATGAATCCTCATTAAGCAATAAATAAAACCAGGCTGTGAATGACCAAGCCACCAAGTCAGTCTCATGCTTTTCTTCTCTTGCTTTGACAATTGAAACAAAATAAAATACACCAATAATATTAACGATAGAAACAATAATAATAATAGTAATGAAAAGGAGGGGGAGAGGACCCAAGAGAAACAAGTGATGCACAATACAGTGTCTCACCACCCCCTGAATGATGTCCAGCCCATCCCTGAGCAGCAGCTGGGAGCTCCCAGCCAGCTCCCCCAGTTAATGCACTGGGCTCCATGGATCTTCCATGGCCTGGAATATCCCTGTGGCCAGTTTGGGTCAGTTGTCCTGGCCATGTCCCTCCCAGCTTTTTGTGCAACTCCTCACTGGCAAAGCACAGGACACTGGTAAGTTCTTGAATTAGGGTAAGCACTACTGGGCAAGAGGTAAAACATCTGTGTGTTATCAACACTATTCTCATGCTAAATTCAAAACACAGCACTGCTCCAGCTAAGAAGAAAATCAACTTTATCCCAGTTGAAACCAGGACACACATGATCAAGAAGTAACCCTCAGATAACACAAAATAAAAATCAAACCAAATTATCTGAGAAGGCAAGAAAACAGGTAAAATTCACCAATGCTTTCTGATGTATTCCCTGGTGGAGAGCATCTCCCAGTTACCATGACACACACCAAGAGGAAAGCTAATCCTCCAGGGGATCCCTTCCAAAGCAGCCTCCATGCTCTGTGCTGCTGGCCTCATTCCCAGCACAGGGACTGAGTGGGGAGAGCACTGCAGCCAGAAACTTTCAGTTTTAGTGATTCTGAAATTGTCAGTCTGGGTGTAGTTTTAACTGCAGTGGCTTTTCATGTCAGTCAAGGTTTGGGGATTTCCAGAGCGTTTCAGTTGAGGCTTCTCTAAGCAAAGAAGAGATGGAAAGTTTTACAAATTCACCTTGTCACTCCTACACGTGTGGGTAAACGAGCCCAGAGTGATCTCTGGCCCATTTTAGACCCAAACCACCCCCACCAGCCCCTGTCCCCTCTGACCCTGCAGGGGAGCTGGGTGTGACCCCACACAGCAGCAGGGCTGCAGCTCCCTGGAGGCTGGCAGGGCTGGGGCTCTGCAAGCAGTGGCACAAGGCTGGGTCATCCACTGTCCCCAGCTGTTTCCAGGTCACCAAATAGCTCCAGTTTCCTTGGAAGGGAGGAGGAGAAGACAGGCAGGGATGTAGGAGGAAATATGGGGTTTTCTTACTACCTTTGAATTATGTAAAATAATTTTTCGTGGGTTATTTCAGAGCCATCAGTGAAGTGGCTCTGACCACGAGGAGCTGCACCAGAGAGGTTATTACAGCCATCCTTGCAATTTTGGGGGCATCTCAGGATTACCAAAGCAGCAAAGCTCTGGTGTTTCCATCCCCCAGGCACAGCACAGAGAGCTCAGCTCGCTGGAGGAGGGTGACCACATCCTGGCATGTAGAGCCTGGGTGCCACCAGCGTCACTCAGAGCTGTGACAACAGGAAAGGAACGTGGGCAGGAGGCCAAGTCACCCCAGCACCGTGGGGTGGGATGGGGCAGGGACAGGATGGAGAGTTAGAACCACAGAATGGAGGCTGGAAAGGACCTTTAGAGCTCCTCCAGTCCCATCCCCTGCCATGGTGTCCTAAATTGCAAGGCAAGATCTATTCTATTTGCCATCTGTCAGAGGTGTGGCAGTTATCTCCTGTTCATTGGGCAGTTTTCTTTATCTCTCCCACAAACCAATCCTCCCCNAGAGCCCTGTCCAACCTAGCCTTGAATGTTTCCAGGGATGGGGCATCCACAGCTCCTCTGGGCACCCTGTGCCAATGTTTTGAAGGGACCTTTCTGGCTTCTTTCAGCCCCAGCAGGGACAGGCTCAGGCCACTGCTCACCAGCTCTGGTTTTTTGTGCCACCACACAGGAAATTTGTGCTGCTGACGTGGCTCAGGTCCCTCCCTGGGCTCCCACTGGTGTCCCAGCAAAGCCCAAACAGTGCAAATCTGCCCTGCCACGACAGCAAAGTAATTTCTCCTCCCTGATGCATTTTATGACCCAACAGGCGGAAACCCATATTTTTGGAAATTGAATTACAGTTTCTTAAATATTAAGAGAAAAAGTTATTCTCTTGGCTGAGCTGCATTAATAACACCCCTGGTTTACAGCTGGCAGGGAGGGAACAGACTGAATTTTCTCAAGGTGGCTTTCAGCCCTGGGGTTGAGACCCAGAGGGCTGATCTGCTCCTCGAGCTGTTCCAGGAGCACCCAGAGAGGAGGCACCTGGCACTGGGAAAGGGTTTGGTTTTTAGAGGCAGGAGAGAAACTGGAGGACAACTTTGGAACCAGTGGTGTCATCTCACTGGCACCCAAAGACTGACAGCAAAAGCAACTTTTAAAGAAACAAGCAAACAAAAAAGAAAACCCCACTTTATGGTGCCAATAAAATTTTGATTTCTGCCGAGGGAAAACGGTCTGCCTTTACTTGTTTGCAGAAACTTTTATCACACAAACGGGTGGTGTAAAAGGATATTCCTTGCAACAAGGACCAAAAAATCCCCAAACATACAGATATTTGAACAGGATTTCCCAACCCAAATCACCTCCCAGAATTTCAACTTGATTTCAAGGACCTGTCACCTGGCAGAGGGGGACACTCCCCATGTCTTGGCAATTTGGGCCTTTGGACAGAGGTATTTATCTCTTTCCCTCTTTTTTTTTTTTTTTTAGCTTTTATTTTTTTTTTCCCAAGGTCCAAATTTTTAAAATCATGACTTTTATTAAACCCCAGCATGGTGCGGATCAGAGCCATAATTCTTTTTCCCCCACCTTCCCACCACAAATCCATTCAAAGTGAGTGACATTTGCAAAGTGTATTTTCACGGCCCTCCATAATCCCTTCAGAATATTAAGACTGCATTACTTTGTCTTTGGTTACATTAACTTCAATTTTCCTTATGAGTAAGTATTTGGCTAAAAATTAATATAGTGAAGTTGAAAAGAATCTTATGATAGGAAAAAGACTAATTTCATCTCTGGCTGCTCAGATACCAGAGTACACTGGGGTTAATGTAATTAACTTACAATTTTAGCCTAGGTTGTGTACATACACTGAATCTCCCTGCTGGAAACAAGATTAGATTTTATTACACTATATATCCTGGTTATCTTCACCATGCCTCCAATATTACTTCCCTCAATGACTTCAAGGCTCTCTGCTGCAATGAAAATGCAGAACCATCTGGTATTGAGCCCATGCAGTTTATTTAAGGATTTAATTAAATGCTCTAAATGGAGAGCTTCTTTGAATTAACATTTTAAATGTGACTTATTGCAGGTTTAATATTGTCTTAATGCCAACCTGGGAAACTCCATAGCCAAGTTGTTGACGTTTAAATTGAATTCATTTGGGTGGCTCCAGGGGGACTCATTAATTAATCTAAACAACTAATGGGGATTGGTTCTGACTTTTGATGAAGATTATTTACAGAGACAATTTGCAGTGAATAAAGAGTCACAGTAGGCAAATGTTTAATTGAATTTAAAAAAAAAAAAAAGGACATCTCATTGTGTTCAATATCAAGGATGCATCTTGTAAGTAAGCTTTGAAATACCAAGAAAGGGACGATTGCTTGAAGCTGCCAACTGCACACTAATAACAAAGAGAATGGGTAATTACATTTGCCTGTGTAATTTGCAGCTTGTAAGAGGACAACAGGTCTGTCTGGCTTACAGTACACAGAGAAAGACCCTAACAGGAAATATTCTGTTTTATGAAGACCAAGTTGCCCCACTCACTTTTACTCATATACCAGAAAATGGCATTTTCCAACCAATCACTGCTGGAAAAACAGAGTCAACTCCTCTCACTTACATTTGCAATAACCCAGAACAACTGCAATGAGCTCAGCAGAGCTGTTTTAATTTACAACAGCTTAACCTATAACACCCAATCTTCTTTTATTCTCTGATTATATCAACTTTGGAATCAGTTATTTGCGCCTCCGAGCCCTGTGAGCACCAACAGCTCCTTATGTGGTTCTTCAGTCAGCCACAGGACCAAAGCAGTACCTGCTTCCCTGGGTAGCTGCACTCATTAAAGCAAATTTCCCTTTGTTTTTCCATTGTTGTCATCATTATCCCACTGTGGTACCCACATTCTTCTCTCTCTCAGGAAATTTTCATAGAGGAGCAGAGAGAGAAGAAAGAGAAAACAATTTTTATTTCTGTTCTTTGTTTCTCCATGTGGAATGCATTTGGAGATTGTTTACCTGGGGTGATTGGTTCATTGGATTCTGGTGAGGATTGTTTGGCCCTGATGGCCAATGGAACCCACCTGTGTCTGGACTCTCTCAGGGAGAGAGTCACGAGTGAAGTTAGAGTTGGTAGTTAGATATGGTCGTTAGAAGTGTAGGATGTAGTTTTAGTATCTCTCCTTAAATAGTATATTAATGTATTGTAATATAGATATAATAAAGAAATCATTCAGCCTTCTGAACCGGAGTCAGACATCATCATTTCTTCCCATCTCGGATTCACCTGCATTTTTTACAATATCCCATCTCATCTGGAAGTTTCCACTATTGCCAGAGGTTTCCAGTGAAGCAAAAAAACCCACAGTGGGCTGAATGCTGTCCCAGGGAAACACAGATCCTGCCCCACCACCCCAGCTCCTGAGGGCACCACCACCTCTAAATCCTCTTTTATAAGTACATATTATAATACTGGCTTTTTGCAAATATTAAAATAGGCTTTATATGTGTGGTGTTGAAGTAACTTTGTTGTAAAGATATAGTTTTTATTTCTGTTGTTAATTAAGCTCGGACATAGCAGTGAAATAGCTGATATCAGTGTGCTTGTGTTAAAATGCCTGCTGGGATGGGATAACATCCAATGAACACAGGATGAGGACACCTGTACAGACCAGCCAACTATCAGCACTCACTGTCTGAAGACGGTGTGGGCTGGGGCCAAAAACTGAAGGTGACAATAAAAAAGGACTAAAACCACAGCCAAGGAATACACATGCTCTCTAAAAAGGTGTAACCGAGGAGCAGCCATGCTAAACAGTTCTTGGAACATGTAAACTAGTTTGGGGAAAAGTTTACTATTTTATTTGTATTTATATTTATAATTTTTAAAAATATTTACTATTATATTTATATTGTTTTTGAATATGCAACAGGCTGATGCAANGCTGGGGCCAAAAACTGAAGGTGACAATAAAAAAGGACTAAAACCACAGCCAAGGAATACACATGCTCTCTAAAAAGGTGTAACCGAGGAGCAGCCATGCTAAACAGTTCTTGGAACATGTAAACTAGTTTGGGGAAAAGTTTACTATTTTATTTGTATTTATATTTATAATTTTTAAAAATATTTACTATTATATTTATATTGTTTTTGAATATGCAACAGGCTGATGCAATAGAAATGGTCTGTAAAGGGTGTTTCCAAAATAGCTGGTGTGCACTCGGCTGAGTGCTAAGAACATCTTTGCTCTATTGTCTTTGTGTCCTATTGTACTTTATTAAACTTTGAATTTTTTACAGCAGAGTGAACCGTGTTTTTCACACCTGTGATTGCAGGCATTTGGAATTGTGCAGCTGTGTTTAACACAAAGCTGCTGTGTTAGTGGTGAGCACCACAGGTGAGCACAGCAGAACAAGGAGTGAGGCTGGGGCAGATCACTGGGAAGGTGTCAGCAGCAGGTTGGGGATCTCCTGCCCAGCACAGCCTCTCCTGTGTGATTTCTGCTCTTGCATCTTAAGGATTGTCCTTAACCTAAAGCCAGATTGATTTAAGACTTAAAAGCACAGCACTGAAAGGCAGGAGAGGTGAAAGAAAGGAGAAAAAGGGGTTGAGAAGAAAACACAGCATCAAACGCCACAATTTTATATGTGGTCTTTAACCACGCAAAGAAGCTTGATGGAGAAATTACCCAGCCCCTGAAAAGAATTATCTGAGCTTCAAATCACAGAATTGGGGACCACAGCAGCCACCAAAGCAACCAACCAAAGCAACCAACCAAAGCAAAGCAAACCAACCCCAGGGGTTGGGGCAGCACTCTGCCTCTCCCACAAAGCGTATCGGGAACTTGGGAGACTCACGTACCTTGGTCTGTTTTAATCCGTGAAGGATTAAAGGACATGAAGCCATGAAGGACCTCAGCAGTGGTCAGGACTCTCAGGGAGCCTCATTCACACCCAACAGGCCACATCTTACAGTGGGCACCTGGAAGCTTTTAGCAGGTTGTGGGCACTGAACTCTACTGACTTTATCACCCCCAGGAGTCAATCCAAAGTTTTGAGCTCCACTGTCCAGTGTCCAGCTGCAACAACCAACTGAAAAATAGAATCATCTTGGTTGGAAAAGACCTCTAAGACCTTCAAGTCCAAAACTTTGTTGGCCCAAAACTGCTCAGTCCATCACTGAAGTGTTTCCCCAAGCGCTCTCCCTTTCTCCACCATTTTGCCTGACAGGAATCCTGCCCCACACAAGCACTGCCCAGTGGGTTAAACCTCCCCTGAAGGGGGCTCAAACCAGATAAAACCATCCTGGACACGCTTCACCCCAGGAGAGGCAGAGCCCAGGCCGGGCTCACAGTGCCAAGAAGGGTTCTCCAAGGCAAACCCATCATTTTCCCCACATGCCCTGGTCTGTGCTGCCCGAGCCCAGGGCTGACCATTCCCTGTCAGATCAGTGTTACATTTGATTTCCAATAATACCCCAACCTATCTTGCCTGAATCCAGGAGGTTCCAAACTTCTTTTCTTTCCGAGGCTGGACACGTTTTGCATGCTAATTTGGGAGGCAATTGAGGGGGAGGGCACATTAAGGAACTGCACGTAGCCATTAAGCCAGGGAGACTAAAGCATCCTGCCTGGCTCAGCACGGCTGGAGACTGTCTAGAGCATCGCCAGCTGCTCTCAGATACCTACAGTGGAGCTCTTTTATGCAAACACCTCCAGTAACAGCTTTTGTGGATCTGACAGACAGAGTGGTTAAAAATTAGGCATTCGGTGGGTATCCAGTGGAGAGACATTGTGCAGCACATCTGAAGAGGGGAGTCACGCTCGGGAAGGAAATTCTGAATTGTCTGAGGGGGAAAGGCTGCTCAGGCAGGCGGGATGGATCCCGATGGCAGATCAAGCTGTGCTGTGAGTATCACCCATGTCAGCCCTCCCCATCTTCCCAGGGATCCAGCTCCATGGATGTGCATTCACAGACAGAACGCAGTCACATCCTCCCAAAAAAAGGAACCAAGGCAGATAGTCACTGCAAACAGGAGTGTGGAGGGATATGGTACTTTCCCCATCAACTCTCAAAATTTCCTACAGAATCTCTCCTGCATTTTTATATATATTTTTTTTTAATCAGAGACTCGCTCAGGGCTCTCTCAAGGTGGTGTAGCTGTTTAATGTATTTTATTTTCCCCAGGATTGCTTGCTCTCAGTGTGAAGAGTGTCAGTTATTTTGGGAAACCTGATATCAAGTGGGTGAGTGGTGGAATTATTCATGAGGACACCATGAGGAGGGAGGTTACCTCCTTCACCCCCACGGGAGGCCAAGAGCTCAGCCATTGTTTCAGGCTCAGAATGAAAAGGGAAAAGTTTGTGCCCCCTTGAACCTGGACAAGGCATTAGGAGCTGAAATTATAGGGAAAGGCACAGCTGGTCCATCACTGGAGGAGGGAGGGGAGCTCTGGCAATGCTTGAGGCTCCTTCCAGCCCTGTGCAACTGAGGCTTGGGTAAAAATCAGGCACACACCACAATATCCTTTGGGTCTGAGCATCCACGAGGGCATAAAGCTGGGCTTTGCTTGGTCTGCAGGGCTGTGTCCTGCTTTAAATGCCTGCCCTTCCTTCCCAGAGCAGCCATCCTCCCATTTTACCCCTTGGCACTGAGGTTTTTCCTCATGCTGGTGTGGCTTAAAGTAATACCTGCCTTCTACATCTTCTCTTAGATGTGATGCTATTTCTCCACTTTTTCTACTTTCCTTTTTTTCTGCTTTCCCCAGCTGTGCACCTGCCTGTGCAAAAGACACACCCCACTTGTACCCTCACCAATAAACCACGTTTGACACACACAGGACAGGGGCCAAAGCCTCAATGAACAAATTCTCTTTCCAAGGCCTTTAGGAAAACAGTTCTTCAGCAGCACTGACTCACCTCAGCTCTTCCAAATTTCATTCAAGAGCCTTTAACCCCCCTTTTCTGCCCTGCACCAGAAGGACCACGAAGGCAGAACCACCTGCCCAGTGGAGACTGGTGGCTGCAGGGGGGTCACTGCAGCAAAGGAAACATTCTCTGAGCAAGAATGGTGGGGGCAAGAATGTGTTTTTGTTTTTTGTTGTTTGTTCTGTTTTGGTTTTGAACCAAAATCCTGGAGCTGCCCCTTATTTGAGTAGTGATTTCTGATATTCAGCTCATTTTCTTTTGAACCATCTTGTTGCTGTAGGGAACACCAGATGCTCTGGCTGTGCTGCTGTTGCCTAGGGACAGCCTTCAGATATCTTGTTTGATTTTTCTGCCTCATTTATCATCAAATCAAAATCTCTTATCTGAACTTCCACGGGCTCCTGTGGGCTTTGGTACCAACAATTAACAGCATTTGCTGAGGGGTAACCACACTGTTCCTGTCCAGGGTGGGAATGAAATAGATGGGATGGAGAGCTGACAGATTAGGGACTGACATTTAGATTACTACAAAATACATATTGAAATAATATACATCTGTACTTTGTATTTTATATGTATAAATCCATCAAGCATATATATACACATAAAAACTCCTTAAAACCCCTAAAACCTCCCCAAGTGACACTCTGAGATGCCTTGGGAGTGCAGTTTATTTTAGTTGGAGGCTGGTCAGACACAAATGCATGGGTAGAGACAAACTTTGTCAGAAGAGGTAAAGGGCCTGCTAGGGAAAAGGGACTGATTTAAAGCAGCAAACTGAATTTGGAAGTGAGGTGATAGAAACTGGCACATGAAAATGCATTCTCTTTCTTACTCCCATTTACACTCCTCTGTTATAAATGAGGTTATTTTAAGAAAAAGAGAAGTTCAAGTTGTCATGTTTGAGATGTTAGATGGCAAAGCCATCCCCTTTGTCTCTGTTTGGATTAAAATGTGTCTTTCCACATCCCACATGGAATAGAAACAGTAAAACCAGAACATTTAAACAAATATTTGCAAGAGGGGTGTGTTTGTTTTTAAATACTTGTCCTACTCCAGACAGGACCCACAGACCACACAGAATGTCAAAAAACACCATTTCTTTTCTCCCTCTTCAAAAAAAGGAGCAGGGATGTGTGTTACCAAAGGAGATTTGGGTGAGTCCAGGAGAACAGGAAAGATTTACCTTCCCAGTTCCAAAACCAGACCACGATACCTGTATCCACTTCCATATGTTGAGCCAGAGCTGCACGAAGAGCCTGTCACAAGGTGAAAGATGCATTGTAGCAGGAACACGTGGAGTAAAAATATCAGTGATTGGTGTTAGAAGTAAGAGCAGCATTGTGGGACAAAAGTTAGTAGGCTGAAAAACATTTCTAAGGTATGGTAANGTATTATTTAATATTCTTTTAAAGCTGGGAATAATCCAGCTTTAAAAATAATAAAATAATAAAAATAATTAAAAATAATAGAAAAATAATAAAATAATAATTTAGCTGAACTCCTAAATTATTGAGGTACTTTAGAGAGATCCCACTTGGCAGAAATAATTCCTCAAGATATTGGTAGCCCCCCCACTCCAGTCCTCGTGGACTTTGTGGTGACAGAATAAACACCCTGAAAAAAGCATCAGCTGGTAAACTGTTGTATGATTGCTGGTGCCTGAGGATAATGTCAGGACTTTGGCCAGACTCTCCTCACTTAATTCTTCATTTTGCCTTGGAAAATATCAACAAGCTGCTACAGAGTGAGCCCAGCTCCCTCAGAATGTGTGTGATGTTGGTGTTATTGTTAGACGTGTTCCTCAGGCAGAGCAAGGGGAGCTGCTGAGAGAACATGAGGTAGGTTTTAAAAAAAATAATTTAAAAAATGCATCAAAAATATTGTTTCTACAGCGTTTTCTTCACTGTGGCTCTGTTTGGACATCCTGCCCTAGGCACCTGTACACGTTGGGTTTGCACAGGGGTTTTCCCCTGGATCTCCTGGCAAATAAAGTTTAATACAATGGAAGATATCTGCTGGCTGTTTGCACTCAGAATACCCAACAGCGAGAGAATTACTGCGTGCCAAGGAAGACACCTTAAATCTCACACTCTGACACCAGCAGTGCAAAAGGCACACCCCACATGTTCATCAATGAGCACAGTGTGATGGATGAGTAATGCCATGNTTAAAAAAAGCTGGGAATAATCCAGCTTTGAAATAATAATAATTAATAAAATTTATTAATAATATTATTTTAAATTTATTATTTTAAAATGTATTATTTAA
>VXBC01013053.1:638806-655164 GCA_013399945.1 Ploceus nigricollis
CCCACAAATCTGAATTTCCCCCCCAAAATCTGAATTTTCCACCGCAGATGCCGGAGCGCTCCCAAGCCAGGGGGCTGCAATAACTTTAATTTCCCCCCCATTCCCTTGTGCCTGTTGAAATTAAGCTCAGCTTAGCAATGAGAAGAGGTCCATGAACTCCCATCCTTGCTCAGTCTGGGACACCTCGGCCCATTTTAGTGATGAACAGCAGAGCCTGGGGATTCACATCCCATAGAAACAAAATTATTTCTGCCAGTGCAACAATCTCGCTGACAACCAGCAAACTATTTATATTGTCAGAAACCCGATGAAGAAAACAAAAGGTTAAGTGTAGCTGCTTTCCCCCTACAAATCTCCCGGCAGAAGTGGAAGCTGAGTGCAGACAGAGTGATTTAGGGTCACAGAAAACAGATAAATAGCACATATGCCAAACAGCAGAGGAGGAATGAGCACATGCATAAATGAGAGGCTCTGCGCTGCCCAATTCCTGAATTTCTTTGCTTTGCCCCATCGTTACTGCTCCAAAAAGCCAGGGTTTTTAGTCACCACAGTGAAATTCTAGACAAGAGACTAAGAATTGTTCTATCAGTTAACATGATTTTAGGAAGCAGTTTGCAGGATGATAATGTGAAAATTTTTCATTGAAAGAATAATAAAGCACTGGAATTGTCTTCCCAGGGAGGTGGTGGAATCACCATCTCTGGATGTGTTTAAAAAAGGACTGGACATGGCACTTGGTGCTACAGTCTAGCTGAGGTGTTGGGGCATAGGTTGGACTTGATGATCTTAGAGGTCTCTTCCAACCTCATTATTCTGTGATTCTGTGATAATAAAGCACAAGCTCCCTGTTTTAAATATTCAAATATCAACTATTCAAGCAAAAAAAAAATTAACCCTGACCCTATGCATCCATAAACCTGGGCCAGGCAGAGGTTTGGAAGCACACACAGATTTTGATGTTACAGCCCAAGCGTGCCTTGTGGGGTTTTGGAGTTTATTAGAAGCATTTCTTCCTTTGTGCACACAAAGAAAATAAAGAAAAACACTTGCACAGTTGAAAATGGGACAAACTGGGAGGTTTCTTGCCCCACTTGCTGATGTTTCTGAGAGGGTTGTACCCATTCAAATTGAATTTTAAATTTATTTCTTTACATCATCAATTAAAAAAAAAGTTGAAATATTCTAAAAAAAATATTTTAATTCTTACTACTTTTTTCTTTTAATTACTATTAATAAAACTTTCTGTATACCCTTTTAAAATTTTAAACCCTATAAATATAAACCCTATATTTTAAACCATACCCTTTTAAAATTACCTTTCTCCTAATCCTATCTTCTTACCTCACAACAAAAAAATAAATACATAAATAATTAACCAACAGTAAAACCCACCACACTCATCAACACATTAATTTAAAAAATCTCAAAATTAAGAAAAAAACACTTAAATTAACAAACCAAAACCACTACACCCTCCAAGCAGTCAATGAAAACCTCCAGGAGCCTAATAAATCTGAAGAGGCTGAAAAGGGGGATGGAAACACATATTTATCCAAAATTTTATTTATCCAAACCTATTGCAGCAGGACCTTACATGTAAATGGATAATTCTACAGAAAATCTATTTCTCCAAACTCCACTGCAGCAGCAAGGCTCATCTCTGTCCCTGGAGCACCAATTTCTGCAAAGGATGCAGTGACAACCTCACATTGAAATCCTCACGTTGTTAAAAAAAAAAAATAAAGTATTCTGGGAGGGGGAAAAAAAAGTACTTTTACTAGATGGATATATTTTTTCTTTAAAGATACAAAAACAACTTCTGTTTTTTTCCCCAGAGAAACAACTCTGTGTTTAATTTTAGGCTTCTCTCATAAAATATTAACTGGACAAAGAAATCTGTTTGAAATACTTTGATTTTATTGAAATTAAATATTTAATTTGACTCAAAATATTGTCTCAGATTTTTTTTTTTAACGTTTGAGAGTGGTTTCATTTGAGAAATCAGATTTGCAGAGGTTTTCATGCAAACAGGAGATCTGCTTTCTGCTGTCTCCAGTAAGGACTCATTCATTTAATTTCTCTCCACCACAGTTACATGGCTCATTAAAAAAATCCAGAAATATTGGTCCCACACCAAGGATGGAGCTGAAATAAATTTAATGGGGTCCTTTGAAACAGCTGAGCAATGGTGAGGGAGAGATTTGAGGTTGGGAGGAATAAAACTGAGAAGAAATGCAGAAATATGCATGTGGAAAAAACCAGGCATTTCCCACTTTGATGAAAAATTTGAGCATTTTGAAGTCTGTGCACAAAGAGTTCAGCAAAGCTGACTGGCATGAGACAGGGAAGCAAATAAAACCCCACCAAACTCCCAGGTAGGAAGAGAAATAACACAGAAAAATAACTTTTAAAGTTACTTTTAAGTTAAGAAGCAAGAGAATGGGAGGAACTGGTCTAAGGGATTAAAAATATTTAATTCCAGAGATATAGACCTTTCAATGAGGGAATTAGACAGAAGAAAATATCCTGATTTTCCTGGCCAGTCCCAACACCACCCAAAGCATTGCTCTCATCCTGCAAACGGGGCAGAGGCTTCAAACTCTACTGGTACCAGCGTGGGGATTTATATTGAAAAAAATCCATCAGTTCATTCCCAGCAAAGTCCTGGTTTGAATCATTTCAATATCCTTTGCCCCGAGGGGGAAAAAAAAAAAGTTGGAGAAAGTCCTGAAATCATGTTTATATCGCTTCCAACATGCAATTTATTTTCCTCCCTCAGCTTGGAGGGAATGTGTATCCTGCAGCTTAAGCTGACTGCATCTGTCCAACTGCAGCCAAAGCACAAACCCCAGGCTCAGCTCCCAAACCCAGCCTGGACCAAACCAAAGGGTTCAGATGGCACAGCCTGCTCACTCTGGAACTATTTGCAATTATGATTTACCAGCCTCGTCTGGGCCAATAATGATACTGATATTATTATTATTATTTCTGTATCGACATCTTTAATGTTTTCCAGGATGGCAAATACATCTCCTGCTCAGTTTTACTGCTCAGTTTCTGCATTTTTCAGCTCTGTGATAAGTGGGGTGGCTGAGTACTGGGCATATCTCCAGACTTCTGAAGCTGTCATGTCATGAGAACTCAAGAAATAACTCCATGCTGGGGACAGCACAAAGAATCCAGTCTCCCCACAGCTCCCCATTTCTCTGCTCCCAGGTTCTCATTACACAGCTGTTAAGTTTTCATTTGGTCGTTTCATAGAAAAAAAATCCCAGAGCCAGAAAATTACAGGAGAATTTGAATTTTCCTTCCCTAAAGCCAGGCTGGACAGGGCTTGGAGCAACCTGGTTTAGTGGAAGGAGCCCTGCCCATAGCAGAAGTCTGGAACTAAATTACCTTCAAGGTTCCTCTCAGCCCAAACCTGTCTCTGATTCCATGGAGAATCAAGTTTCTAACCATGGCTGCTGAGGATTTTTTCAAAAGGCAACACTCCAAGCTGAAAATTGAAGAGAAAAAAAGAAAAACAGAACTATGATGGTGGGGGAGAAAAGAAGCCAAAAGGACAGTACACAAATTTAATTGCAGGAGTTGTTTTGGTCAGCAGCACTGAAGTGTTTAGTGTGGGTGTTCCCGAGGGATTATCCAGGACATTTGGGGTGGGCACTGGGGTTGGATAACTCCTGGCCATGCAGTGGGAAGGAACAACCCAAGGCAGGATGGCACTGGACATACTGAAAATGGGGCTGTGGGGAAAAGCCCCAACAGTGTCCATCTCACACAGAGGGGGTGAAATGTGTAAACTCATTTTTAGTTGCTCCTCCTGGGTTTCCATCCCCCTTTTCAGCCTCTTCAGATTTATTAGGCCAAAAAAAGTGTGAAAAGCAGCAAAAGCCCAGTGAAATTCCTGTCTTAGGTTGGAATTGGGGGGTGTATTCTACTGCCATCTGTTAGAGGCAGTTATTTTCTGTTCATTGGCAGTTTTCTTTATCTCTCCCACAACCCATCCTCCCTCCAGGAGATCTCNATTTCAAGGGAGGCTCCTGCCTTCCTGAGCAGACACCTGTCTGTTCAAACCAAGACAATTCCTCAGGATCTTTCTGCCTCCCACATGTGGGGATCCTCCTGCTGCACACAGCTCCAGAAACCACTGCCCAGCCCATCCTTCACCTGCCCCTGCTTCAGAAAAGGGAATCTCTGCTCCCTCCACCTCCTGGCAGGCTCAGAGCTGCCCCAGTGTCTCCATGGGGAGATCCATCAGGTGTTCCAGGATGAGCCAAGCTTCGGGATAAAGACAAGGATGTGGTGGATCACTGGAAAAAACTATGGAGTCACAAGCTGTGGGCGAGACATGGCACATCCTGGGAGATGTGAATGACCACTGGAGGTATTCCAGAACCATCTGGACACAATCCTGTGCCTGGGATGACCCTGCTTGAGCAGGGAGGTGGGACCAGGTGATCCCACCTGGGGTCTCTTCCAACCTGACCCATCCTGGGATTCAGATCTCAGCAGCAACTGCACACAAGGAAAAGCTCAAAAGGGGATCCAGGGGCATTGGGCTGCACCCAGCCCCTCCAGCACCAGGCTCTGAGGGTGCCCTGTGACATTCCAAAGCTGTTGCAGAAGGAAATGCTCCCAGAAAACCCCAGACAGGAACAGATTGACTTCCAACAACACACAAAATCACATTTTAAAAAAGGAGAAAAAAAAATCAAAGCCAGCAGCTTGCACACAAGCCTTGCATTTGCAATTCTGATTCTCTAATACAAAACAGCTCCCAACTGGGGGAGGGGTAGACAGGAAATATTACAGCAACGTTATTTTGTTACACTAATTACCAATAATGGCACATACTACACTACCAACCACAGTCAATTCATTTTGAAAGCTATATAATAATGTTTAGGATAAGGAATTAATTTTTATAGCCACTGAAGCAGATTTACTTGTACTGTAATGCTGATTTATTACAAATTAAATTTCTTAACTCCAGGAGTTTCCTTGGAGAGCCTCAGCAGGACCTGGGGGGGACATACCTGGCTGGAAGGGGGGAATTTTGGCAGCATTAAGGTTCAGGTCAGAGTGCCCAGACCATTATTAACCCTTCAGCACACAAGCCTGTTTGGATGTACCCACCTTCATGGGCCAATTCAGCCCCACAGTGTGCACACAATGACCCACTGGATGATTTTTCTCAAGTCAACTGATTGTGAAAGGGTGGGGTTTAAGTAATTTTTTTTTTAAGTAATTTTTTTTTTTGCTGCAGAAAAACAAAGGTAAAATTTCAGTACTACAAGGGTCTGTTGTTTTCTCTTTTTTTCCCAGCGTAGAGAATTCCATAAAAGATTCATAAAGTGAGAACTTTGAAGTACAGTCAAGAAGATCTACTCATTAATTTACAAAAACATCCCTGGTGTCAATTACTGACTGTGAAGAGGTTCAGATTGTCTCTTCCACTTCCATGCAGGAGCTTCTGGCTCAGACTTTGTACAGAGCTGAGGGCAAGGCTGGGCCTGGGCACAAGACCAAAGAGGGAGAGTTCTCGTCAGGACTTCAGACAGGGACTGAATGTGATCATTTCTGACTGAAATAATTTATGAAATGATTGGGATAACTTCAGTTTCTCCACTCCTGCTCATCAGCATCCACTAACAGAGCCATGACTGTCTGGATAGGAAGTTTCCAGGGCCTTCTCCTGCAGGTACATTAGCTGGGCTGGTCTTGGAAGAGTTTCCCTCCAGCTCTGGAGTGGGTCTGGCTGTGGGGGGGTGGATGAGGACAGGAACCCAAGGGATGGCTGGGATGAGCTCTGCATCCTCCAGAGAGAGGAGATGCATCCATTCTGCATCCAGGGAAGGAACAGGCACTGTTCCCTGAGTGCTTGGGATGCTCAAAGCAAACACAGGGAGGGTACAGCAGATGGTGGGAACAGAGGCTTGGGTTTTGGGATCCACCTCTTTTGGGTGTGCAGGGGGTTTTGTGGTGTCTCACAGGGAACATATATGGCCAGAGAAGGAGCTACACATCTACACGAACCACACCAAGGGCCTTCTGGTAGGACCCAGCCCTGGGACCTTCATCACTAAGAAAACCCAATGGAAAATGTTCCTGCTATCCAGCCAGCCCTGAAAAATATTCAGGCAAACACCCACAGATGGGCACCCACTAGGGAGCCTCTCAGGGCACCGCTCAAGGACTAAGCTATGGGCTCTCCTCCTCATCTGAATCTTGGAAAAGGGCCCCAGCCTGCCAATCCAGCCCTTGACATCTCTCCTCCTTTAAAAGGAGCCACTCATTCAGCCTGAGCCTTCCAAAGGCTCCAGTGATAACTGCCAGCCCAGCCCAGCAGCCAAGGCGGCCAGGGGGGCTTGCAGTGGTTTCTAAACATCGTCTCTGCACCATCTGATGTGTGCAGGCACCAAACAAAAACCCACTCGAATTCCTTGGGAGGAAGAACAACGAAGCTGGAGCTGCTCCAATTCCTGTCCTGGCTGGGAGCAGCTCCTGGCACGCAGACACAAAATCGCCGAGAGAATTTGTCTGGTGCCGTTTCCACGTTTGGTACTGCGGGGTTGGTTTTCGTTTGTTTTGTTTTTTAATGACGCTTCTAGAGATCCCACCGCTTTAAGTTTCATCCTGGGAGGGAGATGCAGAGGGAGGAGAGTCATTATCTCATCCCTAAGGCCTGGCGAGGACCAGGAGAAGGGAGGAGGGCTTTCCTATGCTAATCCTGCGCAGGCTGATCTCCCACCGATGATGCTTTCCTGTGCTCCAGGATAAATGAGACTTCCCTAATTCTTTCCCCGCTGCAAATAAACAGACGGGGAGCCTGCACCATGCGGCTGGCACTGCCCTATCCATCACCGCGTCCCGACTGTAGGTAGCGGTGATTACAGCTCATTATCGGCAATTACCTCCGCGGAGCTCGTAGGTGTTTTCCCCCTAGAACTTTCAGCAGCTCCAAAGCTCTTTGAAGGTTTCTCTGTGAAGAACGGCTGTAGGAAATCCCTCCCCCTCTGCCCAGCAGTCAGACGTTCCTTCCAAAAGCCCTAGCCATCAGACACCACAGTGCAATCACGAAAAATAACTGGGAGAAAATCGCCAGCGCCGTGAGCCCGAGGGATGGGCGATGCAGCAGGTCTGTCCTCTGGGCACAGCTGGTCGGTGGGGACACTCAGAAAGACTCTTCTTTCCCTCTTTTGCTCCTCAGAAAGCAAGCAGGCCTCCCCTCACCCCTCCTCCAAACCCACAATGTAATTCCCACAAAAACCCCCACACAACAGAAAAGCACACGTACAGCGGGTGCTCTCCCCGCATACAAAGGACCACGGCAGCGGACTGAGGGATGGACCCTTTGAGAAATTCATATGCCAGCCTTCCCACTATAGCAATTTCATTCTGTCTTTGTAATTGTCTGATATTACATTGTTCCCTGCTAGAAGATTAATTAGCTAGTCTTACCCTCCAACATACCATCCCTCTGCAACCCTCAAGGAAGCTGGAGTGGTGCCAAGTCGCACGGATTTGCTATTCTGGCTGGCAGCTGCTACTGTTGCTGCAGAAAAAAAAAAAAGAGAAAAAAAGAAAAGCCTCCTTTTGTCCCCAAGCAGCAATTGCTGTGCCAACTGACCCCAGCCCTCCCAAAGCCACCACCACCAAGGCGGCCAAGTTTCAGTGCTGGCAGTGAGGAAAAATAAAAGAGTGGCAGGAAGCGGAAATTAAAGATTAAAAAAAAAATCAAGCAAAAAACGCCCCCCACAGCCAACGCCCCACAACCCGAGACCCCAGCTAGTGTCAATACTCACCCAAGACCCCAGCTAGTGTCAATACTCACCCAAGACTCCAGCTAGTGTCAATATTCACGCTGGCTGAGCATGGCTGTGCTGTGGCCACGAGTCATGAGGGACACGTCGTGGGAAGGGCACGGGTGAGGTGACATCCCTGCATCGACATAGACACCAACATCGGCATCCCGACATCACCACCCCTCATCCCAGCCTAGAGCCACCTTCACGCCCCAGCCCACCCTCAGCCTGTGCCCCAGAGGAGAGGGCAGCAGGGACATCACCGTGGTGGCAGCAGGGAGCCACCACCCTGGCCGGGGCTGCTGCCGCAGCTGCTCTTGGCAAGGAGCCCGCCCCGGCACCACGGTGGATCTGCTGCTTTTGTTCCCTCTCCATCTTCTGTCCTCACACACACAACCTCTGGATCTCTCCATCTCACCCTAAACATGGTGCCCAGGCAGGTGGGAGCTGTGTGAGTATGAGCACAGCACACCTGTGGTCGCCATCCCAACGAGCTGTGGGGGCACAAGGGTTTTCCTCTTTGTGGAGGGGAGCTCAAAGACTGGGAGATAAAAACCTGAAAAATATAGTCAGCCATCTAAACTATGCACACCACAAAGCCAGCTGGCAAGCACATCATCTTTCCTTCCAGGGAGTCCTCAAAAAGTTCTGTTCTGCTAAAGTCACCCCAGCAGTTCATGTTTGGTGGCTGATTTGCTGGTTTGCCCCATCAGCACCACAGGGCTCTCCAGCCATGTCCCACCAGGGCTGCAGCACAGTGTAGCAAGGTGCTTTCAGCAGAGGAGGCACCACAAGCACCAACAAGTTGTGTTTAAGGTAAAAAATGAAGAAAAGGAAAGCAGGACCCCTGCAACACCAGCAGACCAACACTCAGTGAGGGATGTACTGCACCCTGTACAACCCACTGGGATTTGGTCCCCAAAACCACCGAGACAGACCAAACCTGGCAGCTTTGCCTCCTGTCCCTCACCCAGCTCAAAAGGAGACCAATTGATGATTAATTTTTTTTTTTAATTTGGGCAGCTGTTGCAGGAGATCACCCTTCCTCCTCAGCCCAGCTGCCTGGGGACTGGCACGGGGACAGGGAGCTGCACCAGGAGCTGTTTGAAGCCACCCATTCCTGGGCTGTGGCAAACGAGCCCATATTGTCACGGGGGCTAATTAAGCTCCTCCACTAAGACAGCAGCTCCAGACTGCCTCAGCACCCGCCTTAGCTGGCAGCCCCCCTCCCCGGGTGCTACGGAAACGGGAATTAAGCGGTGATGAATGCAGTATTAATTAATTAAGAGAAGATGCACATGAAGGGGGTGGGAGGCAGGGGGTCTTTGCGCTGCGGAAATTACCCAAGGAGGGGCCGCCGTAAATTTGTTTTTTTATTGTTTTTGCTCAGGAGAAGGCGCCAGGGGGGACCTGCATGCCCAGGCAGTGGGAGCGACCCACTGGCACGAGACCTGCCCGTCCTCCATCGCCGAGGAAAGGAGGATATCCCAAAAAAATGACAAGGGAGGGAAGAGGCACCCGTGGCTCCACGCCGCCATCTTCTCCCACTGCGGAGGCTGAATGCAAAATCAATTTTGCACACTCCAAAATGGCTGTTCGGGAAGGGTTTTTTGCTCTGGAGAGGTTAATGGGGAAGCTCAACCCAGCTGATGCTGGGGGGATGGATGCTACTTTTCAGTTTGCATATTGAGATTGTTTACACACATGATTAGCTAATATATTAAGCTTCTTAAAGGAAAAAAAACAAAAAGATGGCAAAGCGCGTGGTTTAGTTTTGATTTGCATTCCTCACCCACTCTCTCCTTCACAATACACCACCTGGAGAAGAGCAAGGATTGGCCATCACTGCCAACAGCTGGCTTTGGAGACGGGAAACAAATGGTTAAAATGTTAAAATTCCGTCGATGACTGCAGTGTAGCGTGATTTAGCACATCCAGCCTCACATCACAGCACCTCAGGTAAATTCGGGTCCCCACCACGTGAACTGGGGCAGCTCAGCCTGCTCAGAGGTGAGTTTTGGGTGGGTGCTCAGCAGCCCGGGGTGGCCAGACCCTGACCTCTGTGGGAAGGACAAGATCCCTTGGGCAGCCTGCTCTGCCAAGCCTTGGCCAGGGGCAGTGGGGTGCCAGGGACAGGGGAGTGCAGGCTGCAGAGCCCACATGCAATGGGAGGTGCTCAGCACTGCAGCTTTTCCTCTGCATGGCTGCTCACGGGGGCTGGGTGTGGTTTCAGGTCTCTTTTCTGTCTCAAGGCTTGAGACAAACACCCTGGAGATAACCAAGGCTTTGTTTCATCACCAGCAGGGCAGAGAAACTCAGCTGCAGACCCAGCTGGCTCTTCCTTGGGCTAACAGGACAGAGACCATCATTCCCTGATCCAGAGACCTTCTGGGCATCTCCAGGACATCCCTGCCAGGTATTCAAATCCAGACCTGTTTCCTCACTCCTCACATCACACACTCTCCTGGCACCACAAACCAAAGGTGTGCTGTGCTTCCAGCAGCCCCCCAGATCCACCCCTGTCTCCCAGGTTATGCCAGTGTTTAACTGGTCTCACTCAGCATTTCTCCATGCAAACTTCTTCCTGAACCATCTCAGCAGGATGACTGGCAGGGAAGTATTTTAGGGGACCACTTTTAAACATCAGGCTGCAAAATACAATGCCCTTGTGCAGTTCCAAAGCTCTTCCCACTCACCATCCTTCTCTTCTGACATGGTTTTGAAACCACACTTCTCCTTTGCTCCTTTTTTTCCCTGCTACACGAGTAATCCCTCCTTCCATAGCCAGGCACCACAGCAGCAGCTCAGCTGCTCTTCTCTCCCCTCACGCTCCTCCCCAGCTCTCACCACCCAGGGTGTGTTATTTATACAACATCTCTAAGCATTGACTTCTTCAACACAATTTTTCCTTTAATTACTTGCATTAAAAATAAAAATGCCAACCTATGCGAGCAACTGCTCTCATTACAGTATCAGTCCTCCAGCTAATTACTATCTGTTAGCTTTGGCTTATGCACCAGGATGCCTAAATCCAAAACACACAAGGCTGCCAAGTTACTTTGCAAACAGGAGCACTTGCCTTGAAGAAAGAATCACACTAATCACTTCTCCTATGCAACCTCCCTATAACCTTTACTTTCAAGGTCTTAGAGAAGGAAAGCTCATCCAGCTCAGAAGAGATTACAGTGAAACCAAAGAGGAGACCCAGAGGAAAGCAAAGAGAAGAGAAACAGATCTCCAGGAGAAAGAGAAACACCATCTTTGTACCCACTCTGTTGTACTCACACAGGCCTCATGGGAAAGACTGAGGCTGAGAAAAAAACCTCCCAGCAGCTCCCAAGGCTCTCCCAGAGTACACACACACATCTCCAGCCCGTGGAGAAGGAAAGGGAGCTGAGTACAGCCGAGCTCAATCACAGCAGCAACCACCTCTGTGGATGCCAGCCTGGTCAGCGAGAGAGAAATGGTAATCCTTTCTCATAGTAGCTTGTAAGAATGCTTAAGGAGTTGTAAGAATGTGATAACTTGTTAGTCTAAACAATCTGCAGGTAGTGTTTTTCTACTTTGTTTTTCTGTTCCTCTCAAAGACAGTATGCAAAAAAGATGTTTTTATTAACTAACCAATCAAATAAAATATATCGTATAAGTCTATAAAAACCGAAGTCTCTTTTCCATTAAAACCTTCTTTTCCTCCTTTTACATTGTGTCACTCCTCTGTTCTTGTGTCATTTGGGGCACAAAAGTAACACCACCCCCCTCACGGTGCTGTGCGACTGTCGCCTCGCTCCTCCTCATAGAGAGGAGCGGGCACAACTTTTCTGAAGGATTTACTGGGAGAAGGCATGAAGGAGCTGCAGAGAGAGAAAAACATCTCTTATCTCTGCTTCCTGCTCTCCCCTGTGGAATGTTGAGTTGGAGATTGTTTACCTGCAAGGACCAATCGAGTCCAGCTGTGTCTGGACTCTCGTGAAGGTCACGAGTTAGACTAAGATAGGTAAGTTAGAAGTAAGTATGTATAAAAACAGCCTCTCTTCACATATTATTAATGTATTTTAGTATAGATTTAANGCAAGGACCATTCGGGTCCAGCTGTGTCTGGACTCTCGTGAAGGTCACGAGTTAGACTAAGATAGGTAAGTTAGAAGTAAGTATGTATAAAAACAGCCTCTCTTCACATATTATTAATGTATTTTAGTATAGATTTAATAAAGAGTGTCTTCAGCATCTCAAAAGCCTTCTGATCTGCGTGGACATCCTTCATTCTCATCCCGGGGGTCGCCAGCAGCTACAACACGCGACTGCAGCGGGCGGCGGAGACGCTGCGCGGGTGACACCAGAGCCAGAAGCCTCAGGAGTGTCATACAGCGTGGTGACAAACAGAGGAGCCACCCAGGGGACAGGTAAGAGCTGGCAGGGTGGGGAGGTGTGTGCAGCTCTCCTGCAAGCCCCCCACAGCCCCCGGTGTCAGCGCAGCCCAAGGCAGCGGGGCTGGAAGTGATTAAAAAGGGAAAAGCGTTATGTAAACTTAATGCATAATTAACCTGAGCAACGCACTCGCAGGAGACATTATTGAGGTCAGGCAAGCATTAGAGCCACAAAAACAACTCTGCCAGCAGATGAGGGATGAGAACATCCACTGTTAAATTATTTGAATGCTCCTCTAATGCAAAGGATAAAACCTGCTGGATCCTAACTGGGACAAGCCTCTCCTCCAGGCAGATTACAGCAGGTTTCTCAGCTCCCACTCCAAAACATTGGATGGGAAAGGCCAGAAAGGAGATCCTGAGGTGGAAATGCCCTTTAGAGATTTCCTGTCCATGTCAGGTCTCCAGCAGAAATAGCATCTCAAGCGCTTTCAATCCCGACCCTGACCAAGGAAGAGAAAAGGAGATAAAACTCGACATTCCACAGTTAAACCCTCAGCCCCAGGAGGGGGGCAGGCACACCAACAAGGACATGGACCACACGTGGGGAGGCAGCTCACAGGGGGAAATTGGTGACAGCCCAGGGAGCTGCAGTGACTGTGGCAGTCAGGGCAGGTCCTTGGCAGCCCCCTGAAAAGCCAGGTTTCCATCTGTTCCTGTTAATGTTTGCAGTCTGCACTTCCACCACAGGAAATAAAAGCCTGGAGCAACCTGGTCCTTCAAAATGGCAAAAGTCCTGCAGAAGCAGGACACTCAGCACACATTTCATCCTTGTTTCCTTCATCCTCTTGCCCAGGGCCTGCCATTACATTTAAAGAGGGTTTGTGGCTTGGCTGTCATCCAGATATCCATTGTAAATTCCATGGAAGAGCCTTGACAAGCACAGCATCCATGGCTCTGTTGTATTGAAAGGGAAAACTGGCTGCAGGACTTCAGGGATGCAGCTCCCTCACCCACCAAGGAACAAGATGAAACAGCCCTTCCTCAGCTCACAGAGGTGCTATAATTCATACCTGACACTTGCAACGTTCCTTGGCAACCCCTGGAAAAGCCATTACCACCAGAGGGGAGGTGAGGCCACGCTCTGCCACCTCTCTGTGTCCACGTGCAGCAGGTGACTGCCACCAGCCTGCCCAACATGTGAGACTGAAAATGAAACAACTCTCATTTACTTTCTGTTGCTTTCCAAATGACACCTTGCACACTTGCTGGAGGTGCCACTGTCACCAGGTCACCATGAATATCTGATTGCCTGGAGGGACATGGACTCACTTTTTTAAAAAAAAGGGTAAAAATGCAAAGACACTTGGTGACACTTTCCCTTGTTCACCTGGAGAAAAAACCTTGCAATCTCAGGTCTATAGCATGACACAGAAATGTCATGAATCTGAGAATCTGGAAGCAAGGGAAAAGAGAAAGAGCAGTATCTTATATTTTGATTGTGGCTCAAGGTGGCCTCATACATTTCCCAGAGCTCAGCTTTAGTAACTCCCCATGAGATGGTGCCACCCAGCCCTGCCAGGCCCTCACCAGCTTGCTCCAGGATGGTTTCAGCACATTTAACACGTATTTAAGAGCCGAAATCCTCTTTGAATCTCCAGTCATTTCCCTGGTTTCAGCTCTGCTGGGGGAACCTTTGGTCAGAATCTTTGCCTTTGTCTTGGTTTGAACAGCCAGGTGTCTGCTAAGTAAGGCAGGAGCCTCCCTTGAAATGGAAAATGCAAACCCCCTCCCTCCAAATTATTATAATTTTGAAATTAAGGGGCTCTCAGGCAAAGATATGGGAATAGGAATAACAGTTCTGTACTAGGAAAATTAAAAATACTAATACAATAAATAGTACAAATAAAACCNGCCCTGGCACAGTGCTGAAGGTACCAAGACCCCCCCATCAGCAAAAGCCCTTCTTCTCCAGGGCTCCAGCCCTGCAGGGTGTGTAGCTCATCCCCACAGGGTGTGGGATTGCCAAAGCCAGCTGGCAGCCCAGCGTTGGAGAGCTGCCAGAAATCAAGTGCTGCCGACCTGAATGAACACAAGGAGCACAGGAATCTCACCCAAATAACCAGCACCCATTTTCTTCTCTCAGCTTCAGCACCCCAGGCTGCTCCTCAGGGTCAGCCCAGCTCCCCTGAAACCCCTCTGACCTTCTCCCCTGCTTTGTTTTTGAGCACATGAAGCTTGTCCCTCTTTTGCAGAGAATTTCCCTGGACCTCATCCATCAAATTTAAATTTATCTTATCCAGGCTGCAGCCAAGGCTCTGTGCCAGTGCCTGCCCATGCTGGTGGCAGAGAATTCATTCTAGAAACCCCCATGCTGCTGGCCCTACACTGAATCTCCTTCCAATTCAGCACAGAAGAAAAAAAAAAACCAACATCCTGCATCCCAAACAGATTTTGGTGGGTGATCCATGCACGTGGGATGGCAGAGATTGGGATATCAGCAGCTGGGTTCAGGCCTTGGCAAAGATGAAGATGTTTTGTACTCACCTGAGCCATTCTTATTTACACCCCCAAACACAGCCCTTGCTCTCCTGAAAACCTGCAGCCTCTGCAAATTATGAGGGAGGTTACTCCAGCTCCCAGCCATGCTGCTGCTCCTCTTCCAGGAGAATTTTGCACCCAAAGCTTTGGCACAACCTGCTGCTGGGCCCCTCCAGTCTGGGCTGTGCCTGTCAGCCACCACACAGGAGGAGTTGGGCCAGGATCTCTCCTCTGTGTAAAACAAGATCACTGCTCAAGCAACCTCCCATCAAGAGGGAACCTGCCAATCCACAGTGTCCTTGTTCCCTCATCACAGGGTCTTCAACTCACCAAGATCAAGGGCTCTTTGCTCGCCCCTGAAAAGCAGGAGGAAGCTGCACATATACTGCTGCAGATATACTGCTTAGGAGGAAAAACATTACAGCATCTAAAGGTACTTTAAATGATTTAGATAAAAACTTGCCTGTAATAAGACATCTATTTTGGTTAATCTCTTAGTTGCAAATCTTGGAACTCTTGAACCTGCCTCAGGCTACTGTCAGCAGCACTTCATTTAACACTGCTTATTGGGAATAACTGCTATTTCCCACTGTAACCTCCAAACCTCTTAAAGTCTCTCTTATTGCTCTGCCCAAATATACTTGCCTTCAGGATACAGAGGGCTTTTTCTTGCTCAGAACTGTTAAGATGATTTGAACAAGCTGAATCAGAGGAGACTGTTTCTCAGGCAAAGCAGCCAAAACTCAGAACATCATCCCTGCGATATTTTGGGAGTGATTCTTCTTTTTTTTTTTTTTTTTTTTAGCATTTACTCGGGTTATGAAATCCAACAGCTGCACTTTGATCACTCTTCACAAGCAAAGGAGAGGAAGGGATGGAGGGGTGTGTGTTCATCCTCCAGGAAAGTCACCTGGGGGGAGGGATCTCCATCCCTGCCCACACCTGTGGCTGTGGAGACATCTCCAGCTCACCATGGCCGTGGTCAGAGCTCTCTGAGGGGGCTGCTGGGGGCTTTAGCAGCACCAACGCAGCTCCTGTGCTCTAAACTCAACCCCATTTTTATTTCCAGGGGATGCAGAGCTCTGCTGGGCACCTGTGACTACAGTCCCACCCATCCCAGCTCAGCAGGTTTGGTTTTAAACACAGCCACAGCTGGACCTTGGACACACCTGATGGGTGTCACAGCTCCAGCCCCAACAAATCTGGGAATTGCAGCAGTCCTGGGGCAGGGGTGAGGCCCCCCTGTCCTGCAGGCACAGGGAGCAGCGTGAACCCACTGCTTTTTGGTTACCACACGAGTCCCAGGCAAGAGCAGCTGCAGCAGAGCAAACAGAGGTGCCAGAGCCCTCCAAGTCCTTTAGATGTGGCACTTCAGTACAGGACTGCCCAGCCCAGCCCTGTGACGGGGGCAGCCACTCACCACTGCAGCTGTGCTGACCCCAGCCTCAGTCACCACCTCCCCTCTGCTCCCTGCGAAAAGCTTTGGCCACTAAAGAGTTTTGACCCACGTGGAGCAGGACACATGTGCAGGGAACGCTGGTGTCCAGGACGGTTGGAGACAAGAGATCTCTGCAGTCGGGTTGACAGATGCAGTTTATTACAAAGGGCGTGGGTGCAAGGGCCCTGCCTGGAGCTGCCAGCTGCAGCT
>VXBC01013053.1:664922-701392 GCA_013399945.1 Ploceus nigricollis
TTAAAAAAAAAAAAAAAAAAAAAGGTTACGAAGGAGAAAGCGGCGTGTCTTGCTTGGCCCAGCTTGAGATACCAACTAGAGGAAAAAAAAGTTTAAGATGGCATTTGCAGAAGTGCCTCACACAAGAGGTTTTTTTTCCCCTTTCAGTCTTTTTTTAACACTTGAAATATATATATTTTTTTTTCAGTTAATACATTTTTTGTTGTTGTTTTTGCTAAAATATAGCAAGTCAGCAAGTAGAGAGTTGCTGTTCCCCAACAGCTCCGTGGGGCTGCTGTGGAGGGGGGATATGAGTGAAGGGGAGAAGGGATTCTCACAATGCACCCCCCTGCTCACACCCCTTTGGCTGCTGGGGGGGATGTGTGGGGAGCCCCTGCAAAGCTGGGCATCCCCAGCAAGGGGAGAGCAACCCCCTCCCTCCTCCTGGTCACCTGTGCTGAGCCAGGCTCTGTCCCCCGTGGGCTCTGCAGGTGCCTTCCAGTGCTAGAGGATGGGACACGCTGCCACTTCAGTGTGTGCCCCCAAAAATGGGTGATTTGCAGGAAGTTTTTTTTTCCCTTAGAGAGGATTGGGAGACTGGTAGACACCAGAAAGGCAAGGGGAGCTGGGGAGAGGGGCAGGACTGCAGGACCCCTGCTCCTGTGTCACAGTGCTACCTAATGCTTGCAGGGTCTGATTTACTGGAGACACACAGAAAGAGAAGGGTCTGGGGGCAGAGCAGGGGGAGCAGCACCCACAAATACCCCCCACAGCTGCAGGGCTTGGTCAGCACATGCACAGACCCCCTGCACAAGGACCAGCAAAACAGGAGCATCTTCCCTGGACACACAGGGGAGCCAGGAAATGAAAAGGAATTTACAGATACCCAAGAGCTTCCTCTGATGTAGGGAAAAGCCCATGAATCACAAGGGTCAGACAGGACAACCCTCTGCCTCCCACCACTGCTTTGCAGAGACAAAGTTCCACGCTCAGCCCCCTCAGGACAAACACACTCAGAGCCTTCAGAGGACAAAGACCCACCCAACTGAGTGACAAATAAATACACAAGTGTTCCCAGGACATCAGCCACAGCTCTGGCCCAGGGGAGAGGGAACGAGAGTCTCTGTGGAGCTTCACAGCCTTCTGCAGGCTGCAAAGACAGGCAAGGCAGACCCTCCCTCCCCTCTCCCACGCTATTGCAAGGTCCCAGTCTGAAAAGGCACTTCTCCCAAAGCAGGTCGCTCTGCCTGGCCGGGGGTCGGTGACAGGTGAGGTGACACCTAAACACTCCCAGTTTATTGCATGTAGACAGGGTACAGGGGCTGGGTTGGGGGCTGGTGGGTCCCAGAGGGCTCGGAGGAGCGGCAGGAGACAAGGATGGCACTGCTTGCTCTCTTCATGCCACCGTACCTCGCTTCCGAAGGCTGCATTCACCTGGAGGAGCCCTCGCCTTCAAATGGACGGAGAGGAGCCCCTGCATGGAGGGGCTGGGAGGGCTCCCAGGGCACCCCAACCCTGCTGGCCCCACAGATCTGCTCCCCTGGGTTTGGCTGTGGGGCCACAGCTGGGGGCAAGCGAGAGCCCGACCTCCACAGAGGGACAGTCCCGGGGCCAGGGACACCGCTCTGGGGGCTGAGCACAAACCTCATGGCACAAAGCAGGGGGAGAGCGGCCACCCCGCTCCACGTCTGGTTATTTGGTCAGTTAACATGGCAGGGGCTCGGGGAGCAGGGCAAGAGGGACAGTGGCAGAGGATTGATATAAAAATAAAGGGGAGGAGGGGAGAAATAGCGAGCGTGAGCGAGCGAGGTCCTGGCTGCGGCGAGGGACGGTTACATCTCGTTGGCCACCAGCTCTTTGTCAGCCACGCCGTTGGACAGAGAGCTCTGGCCCTCGTTCAGCCTCTTCACCCTGTAGGCTTCAAAGTGGATGTTGCTGGTAATATCCTTGATGTTCTGCATGTGTGTCCTGCAGGGAAGGGAGATGGAGCAATCACACCAGCCCAGCCTCTGCGCCCCAGCCCTCGTCACCCCAAACACCCCCCAGTCCCAATGTCACCTCCTGCCCTGCTGGTTAATGGGGCCTTTAGGGCACAGGAGGGAAGTAAAGGCAGTAATTGGCAGCATTACTGGGCAGCAGGAGCTGAAGCCTCCACTTGTGCCTGGGGACAAGTGGCTGCAGAACACCCACCCAGGGAGATCCCCACCCTGCTAGTCCTGGGGTGAGGTTTTGTAGCCCCACACAACTCTGCCAGCAACAGATCACATGTGCAGAGTTTACTTTGCAGCCAAACTGGGGAGGAGCCCAATGCCCCCCTCTAGCAAGCCCAGGGGGCTCAGCCTCCCTCTCCCCCACAGAAGGGACACTTCTTTCAAGAGGGACCAGCCATCACCCAGACCCCACAATGAAACCCCAGTGAAGGGTGATGTCTTTGAACTGGGGGTGAGATCTGGCACAGGTGAGGGACCACTAAGAACAAAAGCTGCTTGCAGACAAGCTGGAGCCACACTACCAGCAATCCTGGAGTGTGTCCTGACCCCTGCACTGCTCCTCTCCCCCCTGAACTCAGCACCCAAGGAGGGGGGCCACCCCTTGCAGAGGGGCTGCAGAGTGGCAGCAGGCTGGGAGGGAAGGCAGGGATGGAGCAGCAGAGCAAAGCAGCAGCTGCTTCAAGCCATGCTGGGCTGTCCCCTATCCCTGGATGCCACCTGGTGACCAAAGGCTCTGGGGACAGGGCACTGACCTGATGAGGAGGTCCCGCAGGTAGGCGAACTCACAGTGTGTTGTGTTCTCCACTGGCAAGAGAGACAGAAAACCATCAGTGAGCCCCCATGGCCACCACCTGGGGCAAGCAGCACCTGGGGGCTTCCCCAGTGTGTGGAGGGCTCAGATGGGCTCTGACACCCCAGGGTACAAGTGCAGGACTCAGGAGTCCTCTTTGCTGCTGTAAAGCTGGCACCAGGTCCCTGCCCCAGCTCAGCCCTGGTGAGATCTGACTGAGCATCCACAGCCCCTTCCCAGTGTGCCACCAACGAGGGAGCTCCCAGCACAACCCCCAGAACCCCAAACCAGACAGGGGAAGGGCTGTGGTGAGCTTTGCGTGAGCACCAGGTGTGTCTCCACACAAGTTTCATGTGTAGCTCAGCCATGAGCATCCTGCAGTATCCCAGGCAGGCTGGTGAGGGCTGCCAGGGCTGTGCAAGGACATGAGCTCCTGCTGTCAAAGGCCTCTGCTGCCAGAAGGAGGAGTGCTTGCCATAGGGAAAAATCAAGGAGTGCTGCTCCACCACAATCAGTCTGACAGCTGCTATTTTACCCCTAATTTACTCAATTTAGAGGAAGAACTCCTTTTTAATTTTTGGGTTTTTTTACCCAAACAATCCTGTACATAGAATGGCAGAATCCTTTGTGTAGGAGAAGACCTCTAAGATCATTGAGTCCAACCACTAAACATCATGCAGGAATGGCAAAACACAAACAACACTGCTGTGCAAAGGCTGCCTGTGGCCATGGCTGTGTCCTGGGGGTCTCCCTGTGCTGAAAGCAGATGCCTTCACAAGTAGAAGGTGAGGGTTTAATGAATCCCATTGAACTCAGAATGTTCAGGGACACAGCACGAGAGGGCAGCAGAGCTTCAAAATACACTGATTTTCCTGGCAGCTTTGTTAAACCATCCCTCAACACAGGATTCCTATTAAAAAGACTCGTAAATGAGAGGAACCTGTGAAGTGAAGGGGAGGAAGATGAGAGGGGTGGCACTGGAGATGAGCCAGCTGGCTGCCAGAAACCATCAACAGGAAATGTGTAGATGTGCTGGAGCCAGGAGCTTTCATCTAGCCTTTAAACCATGATTGTAAAATGGGGGAGAAAAAAGGGAGATGCCAATGGGAAATGGGAGAGGGAAGAGATCCCACAAGGCACGAACCAAAGGCATGTTGGGGGGTACAGATGCCAGGGGAAGGTTCTAACAGGGGCTTGAGACATAGGGACGTCACTGGTGTGCCCTCAAACACTGCCATCAGGCAATTAACTGTACAAGAAGACCCCCAGAAATGTCCAAGACACAGAGAGGCTCAGGAACCCAGCACAGGAGCACTGGCCAAGGTGTTTCCTCAAACATCAGGAAAATTATCTTTTTTTGGAGGGGCAGGGAAGCACCACATCCAGCTCAACCTCTGCTGCTGGTTTTGGACTTTATTGCCTTCTGCCAGGGCAGGGAGGTGGGCTCAGGTGGGGAAGCAAGGATGAGGTACCTTCAATGGTGCCCCACTTGGTCTTCCTCCCAAGGATTCTTCTTCCATTCACCTGGTACTCCTGGTCACTGCCCACCACTGCAAATGGGATCATTTCCTGTGGAAAGAGGAAAACAAGGCTGTGATTTCTTCTGAGAACTGGTCAGGAAAACAAACCAGTGAGCACAGTCCTACATCCTCCTGTTTCCAGGGGGGTTTCATGGGATGAGCTGGTTTGCCCCTGATGTTCCTGAGCAGTGCTGCCTGCCAGGGCCCACAGGCAGCCCAGGACTGGGTACCAGCATCTCTTGCACATGTGCCCAGCCTAAAACTAGCCTTAACCCAACCTAATCCAGTCTCTTGTTGGCAGGCACCAGGTACAGCTGAAGCAAAGGGATCCCAAAGCTTCCCTGGGAATTGTCGCCAGCATCTGGCAACCTGTGGCCAACTCATTTTCTGATCCAAGTTGGGGTCTTTGAACTTCAGAGTCCCTAAAAGACATTTTTCTTCCTCAAATTTGTCCAATCCACTTTACTGTGCCAAAAAATTGCTGGCTGATTCTTGCAGCATGGAATTGCCAGCTGCAGGCAGCCTACAGGTGAAATTCCATCCCAGTGCTGGGAAGGCTGCTGCCCTAGCCAGGGATGGGAAGGCACCTCTGTTCCCTGAGCCTGGGGCAGGGGAAGGGGCCATGGAGCCTCTGCTGTGGGCACCTGGCAGGGGGGAGATGGGGGAGGAGTATGGACAGGACACCTTCCCCAGGAGCCTTTCCCACCCTCTTTCCACCCTGCCCTGAGCTCTGGCAGGATCCCTGCTGCTGGGCAGACCTCATGGACAGGGCACGGCAGCTTTGGGAAGAAAACAGAGGCCTTTTGGAAGAGAACAGGACATGCCCAGCCCTGGAGCTGCAGGGTTCAGCCACAGCCCCTGCACTGACCCGGAATTTCTCGTTCACCAGCCGATCTTCAGAGTCCTCATCAAACTCCTTCTGGGGGTACACGTCAATCCCATTGGCCAGGAGATCAGCCATTATCTAGGAGGGAAGAGCACAGGGACAGGTGAAGGACAGGCAGGCACTCCCACCACAGCAGCTGCTGCCAAAGGGGTCTCTGAGTGATGCCCACCAGTCACAGCAGCAGCATCCTCCCTCTCCATCCTAAACTCAGCCCACCTGGGCGACAGAGACCTGTGCCACACACCCACCAAGAGCTTGCCCTGGAACTTCTGCAAGAACCTGGTGCCCAGACACAGCTCAGGCAGAGAGTGAGATGAAGTTACATGAGCTGGATGTTGTTTGGGGATTGGAAAATACAAACAAGAGAACCCAAGCTGCCCAAGCGAAGGGGAACACAGCTGCCAGGCTTGTAACACAAAGGTGACAAGCTGCTCTCTGGTGTTTGTTTACACTCCTTGGAAAAGGAATGTGATCTGGAGGGACAAGGACACAGCTTGGAAGGGCAGACTCTAAGGACTTTGCCTCTGTGCAAGGCCAAGAGATGCTGAAATCTGATTCCTGGGTGGAGACTCAGCTCACAAGGAGCTTGAAGGATCAACAGTCTCCTACAACCCTGCAAACCCCAACCCAGGCTGGCAGCAGCTCCCACCACTTCCTATGGCAACAACTCCACACCAGTCCTACAGTGCAGGCTGGCAAAGGAGTGGATCCAGCCCAGGGGATGCCCCCACCAAACCCATACACCGAGTTTAGGGGAACAACCCAACAAAGCACATTCCACTCCCTCAGCACAGCACTGGCACCAACCTGCAGCCAGGCTGGTGCTTCACATCCCCTGCCCAACCCATCCAAACCCAAAACCTATCATCCTTCTGAACCAGCTACACCCCAGAGGCAGACAGGGCTCTGCTTTTGGAAGCACACATGCAGACACACTGGAATGAATGAGTGGAAAAGATCCCAGCCTGTGCCCAGCTGGCCTGATTTCCTGCTCTCTCATCTGCTGGGAGCAAACACACCATGTAGCTACATGTTCTCCCTCCATCTGAAAGGATTTGGGAGGTCTGGTTATAATCAGGAAGCAATCAGAGATAGGGTGAGCTCGTCCTGTGTTGAGCCAGTGCAGAGCAGCAGAGCCAGGCACTGTCCCTGTGGTCTCCCATGGTATCAGCAGCCAAGGGTGCCCAGGTGACATCTGAGGCCCCAGACTGACTTTGTAGCACCAGAGCCAGCCAGTCACCTGCAGACACAGGGATGGGTGCACTGGTAACTTCTGAGTGGAGCCAGCAGCCTGCAGAAGCCACCACAGAGAGCAGATGTGGCACCAAGGACTCACCCCTCCGTGTCCCCTCACCAGCTCCTTGCAGAGCTCTGTGCAAACAGCCTGACAAGCCAAGGGAGCCCAGCCTGGGTCACCCCTCAGCCCCATTCCCAGCCAGCCTCCAGCCAAGGAAATTGCTTGGAGGGTTTGGATCACCCCCCAAAACCAGACTGGGTGTTTCAGTGCCTGATGCTGCTCGTTAAGAACTGGGAAGCAGAGGCTCCCACACTGGTGTGGGAAGGAGAGCTCACCCTCTCCTGCAATGGGGCATGGAACCACCCCTGGCTAAGCTGTCCATAACCAAAGGAGTGGCTCCTAAAACTCCCCTTTTGGCAAGACTCCCTTTCCCTTTACTTCTCCCAGGTCAGACTCATGGATCAAGGAGCTTGGTGGTCTTTACTTCTGCAGGGAATGCTGAGGCCATCACGCCTGCAGCCACATCCACCACCCACACAAAGAGATTTACAGTCCCTTACCAAACCCCCAAATGGGCCACCTCCACCTCTCAGAGCACAGCCCATGCCTTGCTGTGGATTCAGACAGCCCCTCCTCAGCTCCCAACCACGGGAATTTCATACCTTGCTTCCCTCTTAAACCTCACCCAGCTGAGCTCAGCAAACCCACAGGTTTTTACTGGTTCCTGTATCAGTGCACGATGCTGCAGAGGGAGGCTTCTCCAGCCCCTACGTGCATCAACCTCCCAGAATAACAGAAACCAGCCTGAAAACAACAACAACAACAATAACAACAAAGGAGGTAGGAGAAGCAGGCCCGGAGCTCCAAACTTATCCTGCACTGACAAAGATCCAAGAGAAACACAAGGAAGTGCTTGGAGAGCAGGCCTACCCTGCGGCCACGTGGGATCGCTCCGAGCTGCGGCCGGAGGAATGCGCTGGGCTCCCGGCCAGGCCCTGCCTGCACAGCCCTGCCAGGAGAGCCACAAGGGGGGCAGGAGCAGCAGGGGATGGGCTAGCACAGATGGGAGCCCGGGGAAGGGGCAGCAGCCCCTTACCCGTTGTTTGAAGTAGTCCCTCTCCTCCAGCGTTAGCGTGTCGGCTTTGGCGATCACCGGGACGATGTTGACCACTTTGCTCAGGCGCTTCATGAACTCGATGTCCAACGGCCGGAGCCTGGAAAACAGCAGGAAAAAGGGGATTTGCACTCCTGGAAAACGGCAGGAAAAAGGGGATTTGAAAGCAGCAGGAAAAAGGGGATTTGCACTCCGAGGCTGCCGCAATCCCCTGGCAGGGAGAGGCATTCAAAGAGCAGACAGAGAGGGAATCACTTCCTTTCAGATAGGACAAGTAAAGACATTTTCTTAAAAGCACAACAGCGAAGAGAGGGCTTGAAAACACTTTAAACATTTCCCTTTCAAAGCTGCCGCTATCGTTGAACCCTCACAAAGCCCCGTGAAGTGGCAGAGGGCTTTTATCTCTGCAGGGCCACAGAGGACTGCAGGAACTCGCCCAGAGCTACTGGTGTCCTTGGTGGAGCTGGGATGAGAGCAGGGCGATGCTGGCTGCAGGGCCAGCCTGCTGCCATGTACAAATCAAAACCTGCTCCAGCTTTATCCAAGCTGTCACCAACCATCCAGGGACAGCACAACGTGGAAATGGCCACAGGTGACTGTCCCTGCTCACACTCCCCCTGTGTTGAGCACCAGTTGCTTGGGACAACTTAATGAAAGTATTTCTGCATACCCCATTTAATATCTGCTTCATCATTTGCTCCCAGAGTATTTGGAAGCACCTGTTACACTGGTGGTACAAAAGCAATAAAATGTAAATTAATATTTATGCAAAATATTTGTGTTGCTCAAAGTGATATAGATACTTTATCCAGAAAACTTCATGCTGAAGGTTTATCATATGCTTGCACAGGATTTTGATTTAGGGAGCCTTTAAGTTCTCCATCAGTGTCACACAACAATCTGTGATTCATATTGGTCTCTAGATTTCTTTCAAAGGGTCATACAAAAGGGTTGTAAGAAAGGGTTTACTTTAAGTAAACCCTAAAGTCTGTGGTTATGCACAAGCTGGGAGTGCCTCTCACATTCATCAGCTGGGATTAAAAAAAGCTCTGGACATTCTCCAGGGGCTCACAGAGCACAGAAGAGATGCTGCTTGTTCCAGAGGGCGAGAATGTCAGAAAATCTCTACAACAAAAGTCTCAGCAGAGGAAAGCTGCAGGGATTGCATAACCCCAGTGATCAGCACCTCGGGAAATCCCTCCCTGCTGACAGCACTGACACTGCTCCACATCCAAGGCCTGCAGACAGCGATGAAGGCACCTGGCCATAATGCCCCCCCTGCTCCTCAGTCCTCCCTGAAGGTGTTTTAACTGCTGGGGGTCCCAAACCAGGGGAGAAAACCCCCCTTGGGACACTCCAGGTGCTGCAGGTCCCCCTCGGTGGCTCTGAAGGTGAGGGGGACATGCTGCACATGAGTAGGTGTGGCCTTGAAAAGGAAACCTGGGGGTCCCAGGGTCAAGGATCACCTTTGGGCAGAAGCCTGTTTGAAATGAGCCCTCATTGAAGGGCCAAGAGAGCACCCACTGCCAACACACTCAAACCCACCATGGTCTCCTCGGGCCCTACAAAGGGCTCAGAGACCCCTGCAGACCCAGGCGCAGGAGTGCAGAGGAGAAGGGACTGATCCTGCCCCTCAGCAGCCACCAGGCAGTGTCCCCAGCCCACGGGGACACCTCTGCCTGGCTCCAGTGCTGAGGGAGGGACATCCAGCCCCAGAGAGACCCACTCAGCTCCAGCTGACCTGGAAACAGCAGCTCAAGGCTGCCCCAGAGCAGCCAGCACTGGTGACCCAGCTGAACCCTCCCCTGGTCATCCCCTCTCCCAGGGATGGAGCTGGACTGTGCCAGGTGGGTCCTGTCCCCACACACCAACACACACAGCCCCGAGCACGTCATTAGCACAGGGACAAACGAGGTCCTAACACAAACACAGGGGCACAGATCACCCTGGGCCCCAGGAAAGAGAGATTTTGGCTATTAAAGGGAAAAAAGAATAGAAAAAACCACAAGGAACCCCCATGGACACATCTAAGCTGACATGCTGCTGGCAAACATTGTTTGGAGCTCTGCATAATGTATTTCCCAGACCTCCAAGGAAGTAATGCAGTAATGCTCCTTTCCCAGCAGAATTCTTTCCCCTCCTCTCTCTTTGCTATTTTCCAAACAATTTTTCTCCTCTAAAAGCTTCTTCCCCACTGAGCCTGTGTTCCTGCCTCTTTTATCAGCTTTTCCTTTAGAGACCAGGATGCATAGGGAGCGAATGCAGATGAATCCACAATCAGGCAGACATTAGAGCTTCACACAATCACACATTAGAGTTTCAGCTCAATCTACATGTTAAAAGCTCAGTTCCATCCCTCAGATCCCTCACACATCCGGAGGATGCCGAGGATGCCACAGTGAGCCCGGGGAGGAGGCAGAGCCAGGGCCTGCCCACACTCCTGCTGTGCCCAGCAGCATCCCCCAGGCACAGTGACCGTGTCCATCTGCACTCAGGCACCTCTGACACAACTTTCTGCTCCCATGGGCTCCTGCACCACCCTGAGACTCCCCAGCAGAGCAAACTGTATGTTTTTAGGGTTTTCTGCAAGTTTCTAGATATTCTATCAACTCCTGCTAGGCAGGCAGCTCCCCCAAAACCTTAATTCTGTAAAAGGAAGTGAACCTTTTCACTAAGAACAATGCCTGCCTGTAGCTACACATCACATTCATGGATTAAGGTGGTGACAAGTGCTATTTGCTCCAAGCACATCACAGAAGAGAAGGGAAGGCTCAAGAAAAAAACTAATCTATTTTCCTCCCCTTCCCCAAATGGTCCCTGATATTATTAACTTATAACATAAACATTTTGGGCTTTGCTGGGAGAGGTGGAGGAGCTCAAAGGGGAGTGGATGGGCTGGAGCAGGAGGTGCAGCATGGACTCAAACCACTCCAGGTGGAGTTGTTCCCTCATCCCCTCCTGCCGTGGCCTTGGGGGAGGCTGTGCAGCTGGGCACACCTTGCCAGGGCTGGGCACACACTGTGGTGCCCAGGACACACATTATTTCTGCCACTGCACAGACAGGATCTAAGCACAGGCTGCTGTGTTCCCCTGAAATGCTGCTACAGGAATCAAAACCCACAGTGAGCTGTGAAGTTATTTCCTTTTGGTTGTGCCCCAGACCAAACTAACAGCAGGAATTTGAGCTGTGTGTTAAGCAAACACCAGTGAGGACCCAGCAGCTGCCCAGCCCCATCACCTGCTCCAGGGAGCTGCTGGGCACCTGAGAGGGGCAGCCAGAGGGGAAAGAGAGAGTGGGTGGCAGCTCCTGAGCCACCAGCCCTGGTGGAGGCAGGAGAGGTGCTGATGAGGCCAGGCAGAGTTCCAGAGCCATTCCTGAGCTGAGCAGAGCTTTGCAGGGGTCAGAGCAGGGATATTTATTGGGTGGCAGGGCCCAGCCTGTGCAGCTGCAGCTGGAAGCCCCTGCCAGCACCATCCTCAGCCTTCACAGGCACGGTTACATGGGAGTGTTACAGGCTGTGTGTGAACTGGATGGGCTGCAAAGCCTGTCCTGAACTCCCTTGTGAACTCCCTCATGCAGCAGAAACTTCTCTGCTGATTAACCCTGGAGCTGCCTGGATGGGAGGGCCAGACTGAAACTGAGCCAAGCAATCCTCTGCTCCGGCCTCCAGATCTCTGCCCCAACTTTGGGGTTTTTTTATCCCTCACTCCTTTTTATCTAGGAAAAAGCAAGCTCTCACCCAGTGCCCTGGCAGGCTTACCCCAGCTGCCTGCAGCATGCACAAGGAGCCCTGTGCCATGCCCACCCACATCACCAGCAGCAGCTCCCCAGGCAACACAAACACCCCGTGCAGGCACATCCCAGGAGGGCAGCACCAAGCACCTGGGATGGCAGTGCAGCATGTGGATGGTGCCATGGGGGTGTGCTGGGGTTCTCTGGAGCTGGGTGACAATGTGCCCAGAGCAGGTCCCTACAGCTCTACCAGCCCCTGCCATCCTCCCAGTCACCCCTGGAGAACACAGAGGCACCACAGCAAGGACCTCAATGCCCTTCCCATACCCTGCTGCAAGGGACCATGGACCTGCTGCCTCGGGCAGGGCACAAACCTGCAGCCAGCTGTGTGTGACAACCCCAGGACAAGGCTCCCCCACAGGATCCTCTGCTACAGCACTGTCACAGCAGCTCCCCACTGCAGGAGAGGTGCCCACATCACCCTTTGCTGGGGAAAGCCTGTCCACGATGATGAAAAACTAATTTAGACTTCAGAAGAGGGCAGAAAGGAACCCCAATGCCTGCTCAAGCTCTCAGAGAAGCAAAATTTCCCAACAACTTCCCCCTCCCAGTGGGGTTTGCCCCTCAGGTGGCAGGAGGGGACGGGTGGGCCGGTGACAGCGGGGACAGCCCAGCCAGGCTCTCAGGCTGCAGGGAAAGAGGATCAGCACAGGGCTCAGCAACAACAGCCCCCAACTGCTGGGCTTGCTCGGATATTGGAAACACATGTTCACTGGAGAGAAGGAAAAAAAGCAGCTGAAAATCCACACAATTGCTGTTGGCCGGCGGGTGAGAGAAACCAGAGCGCGGCGGGAGAGGCTCCGCCGGGGGACACGGAACGGGGCTCCACATCCCTGCCTGCACTGCCAGGCACCCAGCACGCCCAGCCCCCTGAGCATCTGATGTGTTCTTTAAGAGTTAAACAGCCAGAGGGGTGAGGAAAAGCTGGAGCACAGCTAATGCTGCAAGTCAGACCTGCCGAGGCAAGGGCTGCAGATCAGGGCTGAGATTAGCGGGACCAACACTGGCCTAAAAATGTCATTTCCCTTTGAAACCTTCTCTGTTTTATTGTATTCAACCATAAATGTTTCGTCAGCCCCTCTGCTCCTGATCAGTTACACAAGAGGGGCATTACTGGCTCATGCAGTCATTTTATTCCAGTGAAGGATGCATTTTTGGTCTACCCACTGACAGAAGCAAAACAAAGTCCTTTCTATTGGAATAAATCTCCACATGGGGAAGTGGAAAAGGCTGACATTAATGCAGTGCTGGAGGCTTAAGTTTACTTTTGAAAACAGACCCAAAAACATCCCCAATGCAGACAGAGCCAAAAGTGGAAGGAATTGACACAAATCAAAAGGAAACTTAGGTCTCGTTTTCTGTTGTGATACCTTAAGTCACATTTTTCAAGACATTTTAAGTGCCCCAGATTTTCAGGGTGGGCTGTGTGCCTAGGAGGGAAAAAAAAAAACAGAAAAGGAAAAGAAAAAAATAGAGAAAGATCTGGGCCTTTTGATGTTGTCACTTGAGAAGTGCCAGAGCCAGAAGAACTCTGGGCTGAATAAACAGCATCCCACTTACAGACTAGTCAAACAACCTACAAAATACCCTTACAGGGTGAGGGTGTTTGCTGCCTTGGAAGCACAAGGAAAACTGCCTTATCCCCTTACAATGTCAGGGACAAAGAAAAAAAAATTAATGTTCTGCTTGCAAAAGTAGCCTCTACATCCAGTTTGAGACCTGTGTCCATCCTTGGTCAAGCAAGCCAGGTGACCACAGCAAAGGCAGCAGCTCCCAGGAGCTCAGAGAGGATTTCATGGCCCTTCAGAAGAGGAAACACCACATTTCTCTGGGGTAGAGCAGCTCTGCTGTGTTATTGCAAGGCCTCCAGATGATACAGCCCTGAGGACGGCTTCAAGCTGTCCTTGAGCTCCTCAAGCCCCAAAAACCATGGGAGGATCCCGGGCAGAAGTGCCCTGAGGGCTGAGCTGCTGGGACAAGGCTGAGGGGAGCAGGGACAGCGGGGTACGTACGAGTGGCCCGTGGCTGGGATGAAATAAATACAGCAGTGCACCCGTGTGTCAGGGATCTGCTTCTTCCTGTTTATGTTGATCTCCTCCTGCAGGTACTTCTCGTACTGGTCGTTGATGAACTTCATGATGGGCTGCCAGCTGCAGAGAGAGGGCAACACAGGATGGTGTGAGGCACCTGGACCACCCTGACCTTCTGCATGAAGCAGAGCCTGCAGAGCCCAGGATGCTCAGCATCTCCTAAATCACAAACCCCAGGTGTTCACTGCTTAGCAGCTCCATGCACTGCAGCAGGAGGGGATTTACTGGCTGCTTTAAACAAGCAAGTGCCTAAAAAGTGCTCCCTTCTCTCCTCCTGGACCTGTCTGTGGAGCAGCATCATGCTGGGACCATGCCCTGGCTTTTTGCAGGGTGCCACAGCACAGGAGCATGAGCAGAATCAAAGCCCACAAGCCCAGCCCAGCTGGTGGTGGGGACAAGGTCCCTGCCATGGGCCAGCCCTGCCCAGCCCGGGGACCATCCCACAGAGCCAGACACTGTGCCAGGGATCCCAGGCAGAGTTCAGCCTCCAGAGCCACATGAGCAGGGTCTGGGGACTGGCCCTGCTGGCACACAGCTGCTCCCAGCCACAAACAAAGGTTGTCTCATGCCTGGAACAGCAGGATGTTTGTGGCTCTCACGGGGAGCATGGCACTGCTCTGCCACCACAACAACCTCCTTCCTGCTGCCCAGGGAGCAGAGGGCACAGCGCCAGGCTCCAGCCCTGGGCACGGGGTCAGGGTGTGCTGGGGCTCTCCTGCCCTCCCCTGCACCCAGGGCAGAGGGGCAGCTCACCAGTTCTCGTTGTTGATGTGGTCCCCAAAGCCCGGCGTGTCGATGACTGTCAGCTTCATGCGAACGCCCTTCTCCTCAATCTCTGCAAGAGAGGAAAGCTGCTGTGTGAGGCGAGTGTTGATGGGTGCTCTGGCCAAACCCACCCTCCCAAAATCAGCTGCAGGGCTGGAGCTTGCTCCCAGGGGAGAAATGCACCTTCACAGCTCCTCAGAGGCACAAATCAGCCCTCCAAAGGGATCCAGCCCCATATCCACCCTGGAATGCCACCCCCATGGCTGCCTCACTGGTCCCTTCCAACACAATTAACTCAATGCTGATGAATAAATAAAAACCAGATGTTTTCTCAGCCCTGCAAGCATCTCTGGATGGTAAAAGCCCATTCAGAGAGATGAGAGTGGAGGTTTATGGAGTTCCAAAACTCTGTGAGTCCCTAGAGACACAAGGGAGAGCAGGACCTAAAGCCAAAGCAGCACGTGGGACTGCAGAGCCTCACCATGAGTGATGGATTTGATTTCAATGGTCTTGGGGATCCTCTCCTCAGCAGCTGGCTGTACAGATTTCCGGCTGATCTTGGATTTGAAGAGGGTGTTGATTAACGTGGATTTCCCCAAGCCACTCTGACCTGGAAGAGAGCAGGATAACCCAGAGTCAGCACTCCCTGTTCTGTCAGGGGCCAGGGGATGGGGCTGCTGACAGACTCAGCCTGCACTGGGTCTGCCAGAGGGATGGAGGGAGGGACACGGAGCAGCTGCTCCCCTGCAGTTCCCCCGAGCCAAGGAGCTCCAGCCCAGCCCAGCCAGGAGGAGGCTGCAGGTAGCAAAGCCCCTCCCTGGCTCCAAAGCAGCAAATCAAGAGCTGGTTCCCTGCATCCAGGCAAAACCTCAGCAACCCCAAGGACAGGCAGACAGTGCTGGGGATGTTTGAAGGGCTGTGGGGATGCTCAGCAGGGCATGGGGAGCAGGGAACCCCTGGAAAAAGCATCCCAAGAGTGCCTTCACTCTCCTGCAGTCTGCTCTGTCCAGTTCCACAGGGAAGGCTTTGGAGCAGCTTGGCAAGCCTTTATCTGGACAGCAGCAACAATCCTACAAACCTCAGGCCTGCTGCATCTGCTGCTGCTTCCCTGACAAACTTGCTGCTGCAATCGGCCCAGCTGGCTGCACAGACACAGGTCCATGCCAGGAGCTTCTCTGAATCCCACAAACAACAGCCCAAGAAGCACATGAGATTCCACAACTTTAGAAAAACAGCTTTTAGAAAAGCATTTTCATGCTTTATATCCCAGAGCTGATGCTGATCTGTGTGGAAAGGACACTAGCAGCTCCTGACTCTCCAGGAACAGCTGTCCCATGAGCTTGGAGAACAATTTTTCCAGAGTACAGAAAACAGAATTAACTCCTCAAAATGCAGGGAGCAGAAAAAAATTAACTCCTGAAAACCCAGGGCCCCCTGCAAACACTGCAGAGATCCTGCACACACCATGGGGACCCAATGGCCCCGTTCTGCCAAGACATGTTACAGCCAACTATCATGGCATTGCCACCAGCATGTCCCTTGTCCCACAGAGTGTCCCTAAGCAGAGTCAGCAAGGGTTTCACCCACATCCTTCAGGGTCCTGGCCCATCCAGGCTGCCAAAGCCAAAGGTAGGACCAACCAGCATCACCTCCTGGCATCACCCCACTCCCTGATCAAACAGCAATTTTAGAGCTGAGTTTGCAACATCACCAATGGCTGCAATGCAGCATAAGGAAAACTCTCTTTGATGTCACTGTGGGGCTGTAAGAAACACATGGACCAGGCTGGGGGAAGTGCTCCCAGTCCTCTGCTGCCTAAACACACAGGGCCAAGCACTAACAGGCCTGGAGCTGGGCATGCAGAGCCAAAACAGAGCCCTCACTGCATCACTGCTCACCCTTAAATGGAGCACCTGGGGAGAGGGGAAGGCTGTGTGACACACTGGGGACAGGTGAAATCAGGGTGACACACTGCTAGAGCTCCAGGCACTGGGTCTCTTTGTGTCTGTCCAAGCTGCTGCAGCTGCACTGCCTGGAAAGGGACCAGTCTAGAGAGCCACCAGCAGCCAGGATGTGATGTCCCATTGGCACCACAGCCCCAGGCTGACCTCACCAAGCCACAGTGGGGTGCAGCTGGGGACCCTAAGGCTGTGACACAGGCAGCTGAGCACAGGGCAGAGCCCCCTTCCAGCAGCCCTGGTTTGCAGCCCACTGTGTTTCCCACAGCTGAAATCCAGTGGGAAAATCACAGCTGAGCCTGGCCACCTCTGCTCTCCTTCCAGCTGCTTTGCATGGCAAACTGAATGCAAAACTTGTGCTTTGGGGTTGGGATTTTTAAAAGTTTAGACATTCCTCTTCATCTCTGCAACTTTAGAGGACAAGGGACTAATCTGACCATAGCCTGCAGCCCCCTCTCAGCTCTGGCTGGGATTGTGAAACCCTTTTGAATGGGGACCTTGCTACAGTGGGGAAAGGGTTTTCACAAAGCCCCATCACAGGGACAGGGTGAGGAGTGACCCCCACATGGCAGCAATGCTCAGTTCCCAGCTCCCCTGCGGGACAAGTCACCTTCCTCCTCCCTGCCCTCACCTCCCTCCTGTAAGACAGAGACTGGAACAATTCCAACTCAAGGACTTGCAGCAGAGGCTGGATGGGTGTCATGGAGCTAAACCCATCCCTAGGGAGGCACAGCAGGATGAGGGCTGGCTGCTGCCCCTTCCCCGAGGTGCTGCTCCTCCTGCATCTTCTGGGAGGGCCAGAGCTCGACTTGTTTATGCTGCCCTGAATTCCCAGCCTGTGAAGAGCCAGCCCAGCTCCTGCCAAAGGCAGAACAATGTTTTCCAGGCACACCACAGCACAGGCCTCCCCACCACACACAGTGCTGCCAGGGCAGAGCTGCTCCTGAACATCCCTCCCCATCTGCACAGCACACTGCTGAGGTGCTGAGACAGCACAGCCTGCTCCTGGAGGGATGGGAGCCTTCTCCTGGAGGGATGGGAGCCTCCTCCAGCAGGGAAATGGGAGCTCAGCACAGGTAATCTCTCTTTCAGACTCCCAGGACCAGTGCTGTTTGCAGCAAAGAACTGGATTTGTTAAAACGCCTCCCAAGAACTGGTTCTGGTTTTTTTGGAGGCTTTCTCCACGCCCTCAGGTCAAATGTAGTGTTCTTTTGAGGATCTGTGCCTTTTAACACAGAAAGTCTACAATTCTCAGCATGCAGGGTTCTAACAGTTCTGCACTGACCAGCCTTGCTGTGATCACCCAGCCCGGGGAACCTTCCCCTAGAGGGAATGGAAGTATCAGAATGGGAAAGGCTGAGCATCCACAGAGCTTGCTGGAAAGCTCCAGCACACTGAAAGCTTTAACAGAATTAGCAAAAACTCTGGATCAGAGTTCCATAACCCCAGGCAGACCTCCAGGATGCCCTGTGGGACATCCCATAGGCATCACACCTGTAGCCTTACACAGCTCCTCCCATGAGGATAAGGGATGGTGAGGCCCCATCACCACACCACTGGTCACTGCCTGGGATTTACTCCCCTCATCCCCCTGCAGCTCCCCTGGCAGACACAGGCAGGGAGAGCTGCTACCTGACCAGCTCAGCCCCAAGGAGCACAGCCCACCTCCCACAAGGGCTCCACAGCACCAGGTCAGACATTAATAGCTGGAAAAGAGCAGAAAAGTCTCATTTCTCTTCCCTTTTCCCCCTTGGCTGGTGTCCCACAGTGTCTGCCCAGCTCTCCACCATTTTGCAGGTCAGTGGCTGTGCCATCCCTGGCTTTGGGGGCCTGGGGGCTGCAGGAGCACAGATCCCCACAGCTGAAGCTGCAGCCAGAGCAGCAGTGATGCAGCCAGTGGTCATTAGCCCAGGAGTGCTAACGAGCAGGAGCTTGTGGGCAGCAGGATTTGGGCACACAACCCTCCAGCCCTCCCTCCTTGCATGTGGGCACTCCCTGGGACATCTTCATCCCTGCTGTGCCACCCTGCAGGTCCCCAAAGGAGCCAAATGACAGAGCTATGCAAACCCCTCCTGCTGCTCTTTATTTCCATCAGTAAATCACTGCTTTTGGCATTTCTTCCCTGGTACTTGTAGCAGGGCTGCCTGAACACAAAAGAAACCTCACAAACAGCAATTTTACCCAAATTGCTGGAGGCACCAGCAGGGATGAGGGTTCTGGAATATCAGCAGCAGGGCAGCCCCTTGAGCCCTTAAATGTGACTTCTGACTGCTCAAACCAGGGCAGGACTCCCAGGACAGCTGTCAAGGGAGCTCTTGTGAGCCCTGACACTCCTTGAGGTGCTTTCCTCGGGGATGTGCCTATGGAAAATGCATCCCAAGATGCAGGAGGATGAGGACCACATCACATGGACAGCTTTAACTCCAGCTGACCCCAGGCCAGCTGGAGCTGGTTTTGCTGGAGCAGGGTTTGCTGACTGCCAAGGCAGAGCCCCCAGCGCTGCTCCCGAGGAGGCTCCAAAGGGGACAAACATTGTGGTGGCACAATGACAACACCCAGCTGAGTGAGCACTCTGCAGGCAGCAGGCATGAGGGGAACAACTCACCCACAACCATGATGTTGAACTCGAAGCCCTGTTTCATGGCTTTCCTCCTCAGCTGCTCCAGGATGGCGTCGATGCCCACGTAGCCGAAGTCTGCAGCCGGCTTGTCCGGCCGCGCCGGCGCCGCCTGCTTGGGGCCGGCATCGCGCGCAGCGTCCGTCATGGCGGGAGCGTGGCTGGGAACGGCCTCTGCACCTGGGGGGACACACAGCCTGCTCTGAGGTGCTGCTCCTGATGCCTCATATCATTTTTTATAGCTTTTATGTTTTTCAGATTCTGTGCTGCTTTAGGGTGTGGGTCTGAGCTTCATATTATGGGATGGTGAGCTCTCTGCACAGAGCAGGGAGACAAAACAATTCCTTCTCCAGCTGGGCACCAAGGACAAATGATCCAAACCTCAGGCCCAAGAGCATCAACAACGTGAAATGAAGAGAGAAAAACAACAAGGATGGGACTTCATAACCTAAAGCTATAACTGGACAATTAACTCCAATATGCAAATGGACCAAAACCTATAAAAGTGTGAGACCCCATGAGCAGTTGTCCATTTTATGACCATTTTGGGTTCATCTGGGGTATAGCCCTGGCTGGGCTTTTGTGCTGCCCAAGGTGTATCAATTACAACCTTCTAATAAATCCCTGCTTTATTCTTTAACTCCATCTAGCCCCTGCTCTAGGTCAGCCTTCTCAAGGCATCACTCCTGGCAAGCAATCACAGGAGCTGCCTGCTGCATCCAAAGCAGGAGTAAAGCACGTGCAGAGACTCACGGCTGGGAGAGAGGAGGAGTGTGGGATCCTCCTCCACAATAATTACATTAAATTTGGGATTTTCTTTCTCTATTTACTGTTTTTACTCGATCCCTGCCCACTCCACCAAACCTGGCACAGCAAAGGGATGCTGCTGTGGGAGTGTGAGCACACCAGGTCCCACAGCAGCTGATCTGCTGCCTCAGAGCAGGACCCAGCACCCAGAAAGTCCTCAGCCCATGTCTGGGAGTGACAAAGGCTTTTACCCCACAGCCCCGTGCCCGGGCACTGCTGTTAAAGGCTGCCAGACCTACACATCCCACTCCTCCACACCACTGGAATCACAGCACTGTGCACACTCTTGTGTGAACAACTCAGCCACGTTCTGGGGGGGAGCTGGCTGGCTTTGCAGACACAGAGAGTCCTTGGCATCCACTGCCACGTGCCCTCCTCGAGCTCCAGCTGACGCAGATCAGAGGCTGCCGGCCCTGGCTTGTGGAAAACCCAACACATTTGCATCAAGATGGGCTGTGCCAGACAACACCCACGCAGCCACGGAGCTTCTGTGGTCTTGCTCTCATTCTGCCCATATCTGCTCAGAAACCCAAACCCTTCTGCTTCCCTCTGAGACAGGCTGCCTGTCTCCCCTGCAAGATGCTCCAGCCCAACAAAGTTCTTCAGGAGAAGCAAATTTAAAACTACTGCCTCAGCCAACAGCTTTTTAAGAAAAAACAGAGAATTATCTACTCCCCCAGGCACCAGGCAGGAGCTGCCGGGAAGGACAAAGTGCCCCAAGTGCCCCAGGGTGATGTGGCCTTGTCCCCTGCCAGCCCCAGCTGCTCTGCATCACCCACAGTGGATATAGCAAATATCCCAAAGGCAGAGTGAGCACAAGATCAGCCCAGTCCCCTGCAAGCTCCTGGAGGCATCAGCCACATGCAGCACGCTCCCCTGATGCAGGCACAGAGAGGGAGGTTTTAGGAAAACACACTTCTAAGAGCCCTTCCCACTCCAGGCTGCTGCTGCTCAGGGCCTGGGTCCCAGCAGCCACCAGCCTAAGCGAGCATTTTGTTGTTGCTCAGTGCTTTGCAATGATTATTTATTATTCTTTAATCATTTATTATTATGAATAAAAACATTATTATTTGCAAAGTCCTCACCCCTCCAGACGGCAACACAGCTCTCAGCTCATCTCACCCCACTTATTCCTGCCTCTGATGATGTGCTGCCTGCTTTTCTCTCCCTCCCTCTCTCTGTAGGAGTGTGGCTGGGCCAAAGGGGCTCCTCCAAACACAAGCCCATCATCCCTTTTCCTCTGGCTGTCTCAGACTGGACCCTGCTGGGGTCTGTGAAGTGGAACCATGCTCTTCCTGCAAGCACAGCACACTTCCACATGCTTAATATAGGCCAAGCAGAAAAAGAAAAAAAAGAAAAGAGAGAAGAGAGAAAGAGAGAAAGAGAGAAAGAGAGAAAGAGAGAAAGAGAGAAAGAGAGAAAGAGAGAAAGAAAGAAAGAAAGAAAGAAAGAAAGAAAGAAAGAAAGAAAGAAAGAAAGAAAGAACTAATCCCAAAGACTGTTGGGTCACTTTGAACACTTTTTTCCAACCCTCAGTCCCAGCTGTGCAGCTGAGCATTACTCACAGAGCCTCTAGAGAGCAAACATGCTGACCCTGAGAAACATGGGAGCATCCCACTCCTCCAGGGAATGCTGCACAGCTGGAACTGCACTGCCACTGGGAGCAGAAACCCTCCACAGCTGGAACTGCACTGCCATGGGAGCAGGAACATTGCACAGCTGGAACTGCACTGCCATGGTAAACAGGAACTCTGCACAGCTGGAACTGCACTGCCATGGGAGTAGGAACATTGCAGAGCTGGAACTGCAATACCATGGGAGCAGGAACCCTGCACAGCTGGATTTGCATTGCCATGGGAGCATCCCACTCCTTCCAGGAACCTTGCACAGCTGGAACTGCACTGCCATAGGAGCAGGAACCCTGCACAGCTGGAACTGCACTGCCATGGTAAACAGGAACCCTGCACAGCTGGAACTGCACTGCCACGCTACCCCTCACAAAGTCAACCAGCCCAGTGTGCCTGAGGCCTCATCACAAATCCCAAATCAGCCCCGTTCCAAAATGGCAAGGCCAAAAGTAGCAAAAAAATCCCTGCATAACATTAAAAATAACCCCAACAAAACGACAGCTAAATCATGTGGAAAATATGCTGCCACCAGCAGCAACGCTGGGTTATGCAATGGGTTTAGCTCCTCCAGGCACCACTTGTGTGCATGGGACAGCCCCAAGGATGGGACAGCAAACTGGGACACTGGGCAGCTAAGGTGCAGAGAAATTAAGAAATTAAATAGAGCAGAAAGCCATCCTCCACTTAATAAAAGCCAGGAGCATCTCCAGCACCTCAAGGAGCAGTTGGCAGCATGCAGAGGGGCTGACCTGTCCCTGGGCAGGGGGATGTGCAGGAAAACTGTCCCCAGCACAGGGAGCAGATACTCCTCAGCAAACTGCCCTCAGGGGGAGGAGAAGGGCTCAGGGCTCGCCAGGCTCCAGCCAGACCAAAGCCACAGGAAGAGCAGCACCCCAGACCAGCTTCAGCTGGTCTGTGGGGAACTGTGGTTTAAAGCACCTGGGTCCTGACTGGGATAAAATACAATAAAATCAGGATATTGCAGCTAGGAGTGTCTGCAGGACAGCAGGGATGCAAAGCCATCGATGCCCCAGCAGCACCAGCAAACCCCCAAGGGAAATGCCACAACTCAAACGTGCAATTTTTTTTTTTCAGCTTCCCAGCACTGAGATTGTCTTTTCTTATCAAAAATTCCAGTGCCACACTTGGGTCTAAGGGGTGCCAGCTGAAGGAGGGTGCAGCCAAAGCACAGGACCACTCGGTGGCACACAGGGATGTTGTGCCAGGTGGCAGGGAGCACTTCCAGCAGTCACTTGTCTAAAAAACAAAGATCTTAGAAATGAATTGCAGCAGAGCAGTGGGTGCCTGGAATGCCTCATGGGCACATCCTGGACTTGTGTGACCTGCTGTGCTCTGAGGGGATGATGTGAAACCTGTGGTGCTGTCAGAGCCAGTGTCACCAAGCTGACCCTTCTGGAGCACTGCAAGGAGGGATGGGTTAACAAACATCCCATTACTGTCTGAAATCCCTGAGTGCCACCGAGTCCCTGGCAAGAGCAGGACCAGACCTCACATGATTCACCATTGTCACCTTAACCCAACTGTTGTCCCTCACACAAGGGACCATCACTTCACTGATGGGGCAGAGAATTCAGAGCCTGAAGCTCTCTCCCACTGAAGTGTTCCTGGATAAACATCAAGCACATGGGAACAAGTGCTTGTGCCATATTTAGACCTTCCCTGCCAGGGGAACCCTGTCCACGTGGGCACAGGAGATGTGGAGATGGCCAGGGCAGCGCTGCACCAAGCAGGGACAGAGCCAGAGCTCCGGCTCGGGCACGGCTGACTCAGGACAGCTGCTCCAAAGTTGATCTTGCCAAAGGCTCGGGGCTGTTGCTCTGTAATTGATGCATGTCAGACACGAGCCAAAGCCAACATCTGTGAAGCAGCAGATGAAAGCCACCCCGCGGGGAGGGAAGCCCCTGGGAGCCCCCCAGGGACCCTCCTGCTCCTTCGGCCAGCTGGACGCCGTGTGCTGTGGGATGGGCTTGGCCAGGGGCTGCTGGAGCTGCTGTGCTGGTGCCACGAGGCTGCCACAGCCCGGGACACTGCGGGCAGGGCATGTGAGGACAGCCATGGGCTCCCCCAGAACCCTGAAGCCACGGGCTGGTAATCCTCCCTGAGGGTCTGGGACAGGGATCTGCAGGAGACTGGGCTGCACTGCAGACACACAAGGGTTAAAGCACCCTCGCAGAGCTGAACTGGGAATGTCTCACCCACCCCAGGTCCTGGCTAGGCCCAGCTGCTCCATGCTCTGCTGGTGATCTGGGAGAGCAGAGCTGGTCCTGGAGCAGGGTTGGTCACAGACCTGGTGCTCAGTGGCTGCACAGAGGAACCAGAGAGAGGCCAGGAGGCTGCACCCCTGCCATGGGCACCCGTCAACAGATCCAAACCACTGCACACTCTAGGGATGCACACACAATCAGTGGCAAAATGGCAATGTTTGGGGAGTAAATCCAGGATGCACACACAGTCAGTGGCAAAATGGCAATGTCTGGGGAGTAAATCCAGGATGCACACATGATCAATGGCAAAATGGCAATGTTTGGGGAGTAAACCCAGGAAACACCCTCTGGATGCTGGGAACACCAAGCACTGGCCACCTTTCAGTGATGCTGCAACCAGTTCTGCAGAGCTATAAGCACCCAGAAAAGCAGGACACTGGATAACTTCCCTTCCCTTCACACAACAGATGCTGGGAATACCATGGGCTTGCAGATTTGTGGGATGGGTTGGTGCAAACACAGAGAGCAGGTTCAGAGCAGTGAGCAGTGGTGTATCAGGGTGTGAAAGCACAGCCTACCAAGCTGAGTACTCACAGATGTTTTCACAGGAGAAGTGTGAACCACCTTAACCTTTCAAGTTTTGGGAGCAGCTCTCTTAGAGAATCGTGCCAGTAGGATGTCACAGAGACGTGTAGCTCCAAAGAGAGAACCTACAGCTCCTGGTTAAGAACAGCTGGCTGTGGGCACTGCAGCACACGTGGCCTCCAGGGCCTCTCCCCTTGGCACACCGAGCCAGTGACCACAGGCTGTGGAAACCTGTGGAGGAGGTAGCAGAGGCACAGCTCTCCCTTCTGAGGGGACAGGAGGAGTCTCAGCAAAGCCAGGACTGGATGTAATCCCACCATGGCCCAGGCACTGCTGGCTTTTTCAGCTGCCACAGGATCCCCTGGTGCTGAAGGCGGCAGGTTCCTGCTGGATGTGTGGGTGCCAGGGAATGTGAGGCACAGCTCACTCCAAAGCTGAGGTGGCTCAGCCTGGCACAAAGAGCCAGTGCCACAGACCCTGCAGCACCAAACTGTACCTAAGAGACGTTCCTATTATTCAGCTGCAATCACCAGCACCTGGCTGGCATTGCCAGACCCAAGCTGAGTCTGTCCCTTGCATCCCTGAGCACTGGGCTACAGTATCAGGCTGGCCACCAGCCCAGGCCCACCTACCAACCAGTTCTGTTTCCTTCTCAGCTTGCATTTCCACCTGGGTGCCAACAAACATGACCCAGAAAGAGCAGAGTGTGCTTAACTCTGCTTCATTAGACCAAACCCACCCAAGAGCTGTCAGAGAGGTGGCCAGGTGCCTCCTGAGCACACAGGATGCTCCAGGCTTGAAGCCTTTTACTCACGTGGGGAATAAACCCGTTTTCAGAGTTTGAAAAAGGAGGCAACGATTCCTGCTGTGGTGTGAGTGCTTCCACAGGCAACCAGTCTGAGCCACAGCCCTGAGCCACAAGTCAGGGGCACACATCACATGCAGGTCGAGCTGTGCGCTTCCGTCCTCACTCACTGTGTGCTTCCCCTCCCGCTCCGGAAGCCCAGCAGTCCCCTGCCCTCTGCAGCTCAGCCCTCCTGCCCCCTTTATTCACAAGAGATGGGTGCTTCAGGGCTCCCCATCGCTGCTTCCCTTCCCATCTTAAACCCCCCAGCTGCTGCAGGCTCTGCTCACCAGCGTTTCTGGGCTGGGATGCAGGAGCCCATGCCAGGGCTCAAACCGTGGTGCCAGCTCCACAACCTCAAACTGCTGCCCGTGGCTCCAGGATGTGGTGTGAGGCTGACCACCAGGCTGACCACCACCCTGCCCCGCTCGGACACGTGTAGCCCTGGCAGCACAATCCACAGTCCGACATTCTCATTCGTCCAACCACGTGAGACAGCAGCTCTAAACCACTTACAAAAACCTGCAAAGAGTTGTTAGGCTGTTTTCCTCCATGTTTAAAAAGGAGGAGATTATCATGAACAACCCCAAGCCTCAGCTTGGGCACGCAGAGATCTCTGGCCATGTGGCCCCACTGATCACCCTCTGTAAGGAGCTTCTTCCCCTGGAGCTGGAGCAAGGCTGACCCCAGAGCAGCCCTCCCTCACTGGGAGGAACCTTCCTGCACACAGATCTCAGCAGAAGCTGCTCCATCAACAGGCCCCATGGAGCCCACGCCAGTGGCCAGCACAGCCCTTGCTCCCTGCAAACAGGCTCAGGGTGCCTGTGCCCAGCAGGGTCCAAAGACACCCACAAAACTGATTCCACGAGGGCTCTGAGGATGGGATCCACTCCCACCCCTGTCCACCCAGCCTGGACAATGGTTCTCAGCCCAGGAGGGACACGGGGACCCTCCCCAGCCCCCAGCCAAGGGACAGCACCCTTCACTCCTATCACCAGTGCTCTGCAGAGCTCTGTGCTGTGTAAACAAAGAGCCAGGCAGCGATCCCCAAACTCAGCTTGTCCAGACAACAAACAGAAGGAATGAGTCGGGCCAAGCCCAGGAATGGGCACCGGGCACGGCTGAGAGTGCCCGGAGCCCCCGAGCTGCACTCCGGACTGATGCCCCCGTCCCACGCGGCACTGACTGCAGCTACGGCAAAAAAAGGAGCAAGCCAGAGGGACTCACATCCTCGGGGTCGAAGTTCAGCTTTTTTCCTATTTTTTCTTCCCCTTTTTAATTTTTTTTTCCCGCTTGGTTCTATTCTTTGACGGGCAGGGTGGTATGGATTTTTATTTAATTTCTTTGTTTGTTTCTGTTGTTTTCTTTCTTTACCAAAGGCAGCTGCGCCCCAGACGCCCCCCGAGCCCTTCAGCGGGGGCAGCAGCCGGAGCAGGGCAGGGGACAGGGGGGTCCCCACGGGGGCAGGGCAGGGGAGCAGGGGGTGCCCCGCAGGCAGGGCAGGGTTAGATCTATGGATCCCCACGGAGCCCGGACAATGCCGGCAGCGCGGCCAGGCCGTGCCGAGCTGCGGCCTCTCCTGTGGGGCACGGCGGCGGCTGAGGGGCCGAGGCCCGAGCGCCCCGCAGCTCCCGGTGCCCCTGCCCGGGTNAAAGGGTGAGAGCAAGAGGAGTCTGGGGGCACGTCCCACCCCGGCTCCACGCAGGAGCTGCGGGGAAACTTCTACGGCAAAGAGAGAGGCTGCGACAAGCGAGCAGACCCGTCCCAGGAGGACCCGAGTTCACCCACTGCTCCAGGGACGAGGGCCAGGGTCTCACCACATCCCCACCCCTGAGCCCAGGGAAGCCTTTTGCGTCCCANCGGCCCCCCCCGCCGCCCCGGGTGCCCCGGCCCGGGGCATGCCCTGCCCCGGCCGGGAACCCCCACACTGCCCTCCGTGGGAACCGCGGCACTCACCCCCCGCTCTCTCAAGCCCTTCCCCAGGATAATTCACCCCAAAAAAAAGCGTTTCCCCACCACCACAATCCCCCCTGCGCTGCCCCACGGAGNGGAGGACCCGAGTTCACCCACTGCTCCAGGGACGAGGGCCAGGGTCTCACCACATCCCCACCCCTGAGCCCAGGGAAGCCTTTTGCGTCCCAGCATCCCGAAATTCTCCAGCAGAGCCCCAGGGCAGTCGCGGGTGGGTGTGAGAGCTGGGAGCGTGGGCTCACTTTGCTCTGCAGCTGCGTGAAGATGTCTGGGCTGCATCTCACATCTGCCAGGACAAGATGTCAACCCACCCCCACGGGCATGGCTGCTCTCTAAAATGATGTCAGTGAAGCTGAATGAAGAAATCAGCTGCCTCCACAACTCCTTCCTGCCTTATACCTTGATCCCAGAATGTCCCACCCCTCTCCCAGCAGCGGAGGGAAGGGCCAACCGCAGGAGGGAAGCTGGGCTACACACCTGGCCCTTCTCCCTCCAATGCACACCCTGGTGTGGGGTGATGTCCCCTCTGTGATGTCCAGCAGTGCTGTTGGGACTCTCTCCTGTCACAGCCAAGGTGAAGCCAACCTCCCTCTTTTGGGCTCCTGGGTCTGACACCTTACTTTGACCTACCCTGTGGCCTCAGGGATTTCTCCCTGCAGTTCCCACATTTGTATTCCCAGAGAAAGGCCTGCAGGTTATGAAAGGGTTAAGACAGATGTGCACATCTGCAATCTTCAACACCCAGAGGACTCCCTTTCCCACGAACAGCCCCTGCACAGCCTGCAAGCCCAGGGCTAGTACTTGTACTCCCTTTTGGACCTGTTACCAGCATCACCAGCCTCTGCCACACTCCTGCACTTGATGCAAGCCCTGCCACCGTGCCAGTGGCACCACAGCCGCCCCTGCTCTGTCTCTGTGGCTCTAGCGTGGCTGTCACCTTCCCCCTCTGCTTCCGGAGCACCAGCAGTGGCAGATCTTCCTCCACCCAGCACAGCCACCCCACACGGGCTGGCAGCAGCCCCTCCCCACCACACTGGGCTGGCAGCATTCCTCCTGTGATGCCCAGCAAGGCTGGCACAGGCTGCTCTGCAAACGAGGAAGGGGCAAGACCCACATCCCCCCACTTCAGCAAGTACCACAAATACCAATTTCTGAGAAAAATTCACTTTTTCTCAGAAAAAAGTGCACTCAGCACCCAGGCAGGAAACCCAGTCTCAATCTGCTTATGCTGCAGCTGCATGCAGATTTCTGCCAGATTACGCCACTTTTTATGACTTATTAAAGCTCTAACCGCTATCAATGGGCATTAGTGTTTTAATCTCTCTAATCTTCAGGAAAATCCAATGCTAGATGCCAAACCAGGCTTGCTCCAGTAGCAGCTGGGTCTGTTTGCAAGTCACTCCAGCCTTGTTTCAGCTGGAGAAAGGCAGGAAAAGGCTGTGCTGGGCTCACTTAGGTGCTGTGCTTGCACAAAGAGCAACAGGAGGATCTCAGGTGCGATGGTTTCCTGTCCCTGCCATGAAGCTGGCCACATCTGGGCTGTGCAGGAGTTAAGCATCAGCACAGGGTTCACGTGCCCAAACTGAGACCAGCAAAGGGGTGAACATGGCGTGCTCAGCCACATGAACCAACTCCTCGCTCCTCCGAGTTAATTTTTTCAGATTGAAATCATGGCCATACTTTAGTCTTGCCTGTGAGGGAATAAAAATAACCATAGAAAAGTTCTCTTCGTGGTCACTGAAGCTCTGCAGACATTTCACAGAAACACAGACTGGCTTGGTTGAAAGGGACCTTAAACACCATCTAATTCGAGTCATGGGCAGGGACACCTTCCCCTAGACCAGGTCCAGCCCAGCCTTGGACACTTCCAGGGATGTGGCAGCCACAGCTTCTCTGCACACCCCCTGCCAGGACCTCACCACCCTCAAGGTAAAAATTAGGGCACATGGGAACTCAACGCTGTGTACAAGTTGTTTCCCAAATTAACTAATAGAAAATATTTTGTTTCAGCTCATATCTCCTCCTCTCCAGGAGCAACACGTGGTGAGTGAGCAGCTCAGAAGGACAACAAAGTGTCACCCTTGGCCTCACAGCAAGTGCAGCAGAGCTTTGGGAGCACTGCAGGTCCCCAGGACGGCTCTTGGGGACTTTGGGGTGTTTGCACACAGGAGGCACTCGCAGAGTGACAAACAAACTCCTGTAAGAACAAATCCCAGACAAACTCAGGGATTTGTTCTTACAGGAGCATCTCCATTCCTGCGAGGAGAACAGGAGATGCTCCTGTAAGATGCTCCTGCCTGTGCCTCTCCCATTGCTCATTTCTGGCTCTGAGGCAGGAATTACAGGCTGGACCAACAGGCAGAGGAAGGAAGCAGCTCCCAGCGCAGATGAACTGCAGAGGGATTAAGTGACTCGCCCAGGGTCACACAGAAATCTTACAGCCGAGCCAAGAATTGGATCCAAATCCCCTAATTAAGGGTTTTAAAATCACAAACTCATTGTTCTTCTCTTTGAAGAACCTCATAATCAGAGTTAGGAGCAATTCTAACAAGGCCTATTGCTGTTGTAAATTGTATCAAGGGATTTGAACTAACTACAGATCCAGCTCTTAGTCTTGCAACTAATCTGAAATGCTGAGGAAGACTCCTGCCTGGCTTACACAATCCGATCTGTCCTGCTTTATGGGACATCCCTGCAGGTGAAAGCAGGTCCCCATGTCACAGCCACACCATACAGGGCTGGTAGGCTCACTGGAGAACGTGATGCTCAGGGTACACCAACGAGAGTTTCAACAGTCCCTGAGTTTTGGGGACAATCCCAACCACTGTCCTTTGCAGCAGAAAACTGCCCAGCAGTGGGGCTCTCCCCCAGCAGCACTCCTCTGTGTCAGGCAATGCTCTGCCCTCAGCCAGCTCCAAACACAAATCCCCAGGTTTAAGGAATAACCAAGATCTACAAATGAAGGCAGCTTCACCAGCACCACCCAGCCTGTGGGCAGACCTGCCAACAAACTCACTTCATCCCGAGCTGCCCAGCTCTTAAGAAAACATCGAATCCCTTGGGCACAGGCAGCACGAGCAGGACATGTTCTCTTGCAGGAATGCTGAAGGGACATTTCCAATTTTACTGCACCTCAGCAAGCCCCAGTTAAAAGTGCACCATTAGGGCTTAGGAAATCATTTTTATTCTTTCAATATTGCTGCAATGCTGACTACCTGCCAGTCCCCAGTGACTTTGACAGACAGATGGAAATTCTGCCAGCTATATTTATAATCTCAGATCAATAGCAGAATGAAAAGCACATCCAGAGACCTTGGTAGAGCACCAGCAAACTCAGTGGAAAGTAGCATGACCGAGAAAAGGACACAAGCTTGCAGATCACAAGACCAAAAGTTAATTCTTTTTAGCACGGAAAGAGACACCATCACCTCTAGCAGGAACAGAAAGGATCCCCCAGTGCCAGAACAGCTAAAAACAACCCCAAAGCTTTTCTAAGAGCCTGACTGTGGGTCTGCAAGTGTTACCCCCTGGGGAGGGCTCTAGCAGGCAGCCACCACAGTCCCTTCAGCATGTGCAGGGAAACTCCTAGAACATCTCTAAGACCCACAGATCACTGACATCTCACTCTGGCTGTAGTGAACTCCCAAGGCCAGAGATGATGCAGTTTTTTTTCTTTTAAGCTACCTGGTAGCTCCTCTGAGCAGCCCATGTCAGACACACCCCTGCAGGTATCCCACCAGTTCCTTCATGAAAGCAGCTCTTTGGTGGCTTAAATCTCCCTGGAGAGAGAGGGCAGTGGAGCAGCAGTAACAAGGGGTGCAGGCACTGCCAGGAGCATCCCAGAGCCCTCCAGAGCTCAGGGACATCCTGAGGCAGCACAGGGAGCAGCCACCCCTCCATGCCTTGCCCAGGAGCAGCACCCAGACCCTCCAGCATCACTGCACCGTGGCTGTTCTGCTGAACCCACACTACAGCCAGGACTGCCCCAGCTTCCTCCACACCAGAACCCAGAGTCTCCTCCAGCTGGACATCTCCAGGCCGCTCCCACTGTCCAGGAAGGAAGGAAGGAATTGTTTCACACGCTGTCACCAACCATCACGCGCAGCTGGCACCGTGTCCTTGGCGTGAGTCACCCTCTCCCTGGGGAGGCTGTGCCTGGGTTCCTGGTGTCACATCCCAGCACTGTCCCTGCAGCAGCCTCCCTTCCTCTGGCACATTCCTCCTGCAAAGGATCTGCAGTGCCTGCTCCTTTGAGGCAGGAGGCTCCTCACCGTGCTTGAGCAATCCAGCATTTTCCAAAAGGGAACAGGCTTTGCTAGGAAGGCACTCCGCAGTCACAAACATTTGGAAAAAGCAAGAAGGAACCCCATTCCTCCCCAATTCCTCTTCCCTCACGGGGGGCACTGGTTGGGGCACTGCTGTGCTGGTTTGGACAGACACAAAGCACACTCAGCATCTCGCAGGCACTGCCACGGCCTCAGCTCTGAGCACAGGTTTTGCTCAGCAGGCACAGGTCTGCCTTGGCACCAAAACGCTGCTGCTCAAATCCCTGGGCCAGCTCTGCAGATGGCACAGCCCAGCCGTGCCCAAGGAAACACACGTGGCTGCTTAGGAGCAATCCTCACCCCTCCTCCTCAAGGGCATGATCTGCTCCCCCAGACACCCCCACAGATTATCACAAAAAGGACAAATTCTCCCCAAAAGGGGTAAAGCAAAACTCAGCCCCTCACCCCACCAGCACCCCTGTGCCCCACTCCACCAAAGCCCTTTATCCTGCCCTGTGGAGAGAGGGGAGCAATGCAGCCTACACAGAGCTCACACACCAAGGAGCACCTCACAGAGCCCCACCACCACCTCTGCTCCTCTCACCACCAGCAGCACGGTCAAAGCAGACCCAGCAGCAGGGGCAGAGGATGAGTTTGGTGAAAATAAATCACCTTTGCAAGGGAAAACAGCAGGGAGTGAAAAATCCGACTGCCTGAGTCACCCCAAACTTGTTCAAGTAGTTTAAACCACTTCACCCCAAAGTGGCATCTCCTCTCTAGATGGGGAGATGCCCAGGCAGTGACATCCCCGGGGGTCACAGCAACCCCCTGGCACAAACCAAGCTGCAAAGAAGTTGCTGGGATGCCCTAACAGTCCCTGCAGGCCACATGCAGGGATACACGTCCCTGCAAGCTGCACATAATGGGCCCTTCTCCATCCTTTGTCTGCTGCCCCTTTTTAAACCTATAAACGTTTGGAGGTAAAGAAGAAAGAATTTAGGGCATCCTAAGCCTGAAAAGAAGGAAAACTCCATTCAAGCTGCTGGGCTGTCTCCTGCAGCTTAATTAATACCAACCCATCCCCAGCAAGCTGCTGCAGCGCCAGCTGTCTCCTCGCATGGAGGTGCCTTGCTCCAAAGAATAGTGCTTTGTGTTTTGATGGGAAAAGGTCAGGAGGATGGGGGGAGGAGGAGCACGGGTGGGAGGGGAATGTGTTGCTTCCCTGCAGTTCCTGAGAGCGAGTCCTGCTCGGTGCCCATCTGCTGCTGGGCCAGCTCTGGGAGATGGTGGCACCCCTCCATCAGCCTTGGGGTGATCACGTCCCAAAACTCAGCAGAGAGAGGGACACAGGGAGAATTCTGTGGGCTGCACTCCCCCTGTGGCATTCACATTCTCTGAATAGACAGACATAATTCTCTCTCTCAGGGTTTTTTTTCCTAGAGAAGCACAGAGAGAAGAGAGAACAATTCTTATCTCTACTTCTGTGTTTTACACATGTAAAATGTGTTTAAAGATTGCTTACCTAAAGTAATTACTTAATTAAATTCTAGTAATAATTGTCTAAATTCATAAACCAATTAAATCCAACTATGTCCAGGACTCTCAGCAGAGAGTCACAAGTTTTATTAGTTAATAAGTTAATAAGTAAGTACAATATAGTAAATAAATATATGTATCTCTTTAAAATAGTATATTAATATAATATAATATAGTTTTAATAAAACAAGTATTCAACATTCCAGAACCTTAAAATCAAATATCAATCATTTCTCTTACATCAAAAATCACCTTTTTACTATCCTCCCCCCACTGCTGGGAGGCCTGGGGAGCTCCTGATGCCACTTTGATACAGTCCAGGACCCCCTCTGGGAAATCCCTGCTCTGCTCTTATCAGGAGGCTCCCTGATAAGAGCACAGGATCAGGCTGCAGGGAGCCAGCCCTGTGTGCCCCTGGCAACTTTTCCAGGCCACCAGAAAGGGACATTTCCTGCTACCATTTGGCTTTTGCATAAACAAACAAGCCAAGCCAGGCTCAGTGGATGGATCCAAGGTGATGCAACAATGCAGCACAGTGGGGAAAAAAAGTAAAATGGACCCAAGCCCAGGGTGTGAGATGCCCAGAGCCACCAGACTGCAGAGCATGGCCATGAAATCACCTTCACTTCTGCTTGGCCACAGAGCCCAGCACCGAGTACCAAACCAAGAGACCTCCTTGGATCCTGGGCACCACAGCCAAGGGCTCCTGGGATACCTGTGGATGCTCTCTGCCTGCCATCACCCTGCTCCTGGCTGGTTATCCAGCCTTCCAGCTCTCCTGGAAAAATGATGCTCCTGCCCCAGCCCAGTGCCACACCAGGCTGGGCACTGGTGCCCAGGGAGCACCACTGACATGGTGACTGCCCTCTGAGGAGCACACAGGCAGCTCTTGTGCTCTGCCAGCTGGCCTGGCCTCTGCTCTCACTGTCACTTTGGCCCCCTCCTTCTCCCACCCGTGTCCCTCTGTGCCATCCAGGCAGCCTGGGCTGCCCCAGGATGGAGACACCTCTGGTGCCAGTGCAGGACTGGGGTGCAAAGTCCCATCCATTTATCCTGGGGAATGAAGAGAGACTAAAAATGGCAAAGAAAGGAAGCGGGAAGGAGCATTAGGGAAGGTCCCTGTCCCACAGACACGTCCCCTAGCCAGGCACCAGGGCTTTGCACTTCATCCCCCAGCTGGGCAGGGGGAGGATGCAGCTCACAGTGCCCCCACAGTGCTTCCACCCCAGGAAAAGGTCCCTGTTGCTTAGCAAAGGGCCATTCATCACCAGGACTGTGTGGGATGACAAAGGGTTAACCCACGGCAGCTGGGCCAGAAATACCATCCAGGACAAAGAGAGACTTCATGTCACCCACACTGCAGGAAGAAAAAGGGGCCTTAATCCGATTCCCAAAGAAAATGTGGCTTTTACAGCCCCGCCTGACCAGGGCCCTCCAGCAAGTTTTGCATCTACAGCAAGAGTTAACCCAGTCTGAGTTTGAGAAGGGGCCAGAAAATAGGAAAGGAAATCACTTTTCCACAAGTTTGTGAGAAGGGAGAGCTGGGTGGAGGTGGCTGGACCCAGGCAGCATCCCTGCAGCAGGAGCACAGGGACATGGATGTCTCAGCCTGGAAAATCTGATGGCCCCAAAGCATCCCTAGAACAGGCAGACCTGGGCAGGGGTTTTCAGGGGATTTATCAGGGGCTGGAGAAAGCACCACTGCTGATTTCCCACCAGCTGCTAGAGATCACAGTGAGGAACCTGCGAGCACCACAGCACTGCCTGGTGTTTTGGGGATGATAAGGATGAGCCAGCAGAGATTTTCAGAGCGTTAATGGGAGAACTCTGCCTCGTCCCCACGAGGACAGGGACCCCAGGGAACAAAGCTGGGAGGCAGACAGTGCTCACACCCTCTAGATGTGCACGAACCCTCTCTGCCTTTGCCTCCCAGCTGCCAGCCAGGCACACATCCCACAGTGCCACGTCCCTGCCCGAGTCACAGCTGTCCCTGTGGCAAGTGGGGTTTGCCAGCCTGGCCTCTCTACCCTGTTACCTTGAAATGCTACATGCCCACTGCCCTCCTGATTTTTGGACAGACTTCCAGGATGCCACTGAGCTGTACTTGCAAGATTAACTCTTTCACTCCCATTCTGGTGATTATTTTTTCACAAACGAGATCGCTTTACTGTACTCTACTCCCCAAAGCCTGACAAATTTTGGGGATAAATGAAATAAAGTCCACTTGAATTCAGCCATAAGATCACAGCCCAGGAGAGCCAGCCTTCCCTTTCCCAGCCCAGCCTTTCCCCTGTACTGGAGCTCCAGCCCGTGTTTCACCCAGCCCCAGCACAGCTCTGACAGGGCTGCATGCGGCGTCAGGGCCATACGGAAATCACAGCATTTAAAACCACAGGCTATAAAAATTCCACCGTGCTCAGAGAAGGGAAGTCTGGATTCCCCATGGAGAGGCGTCCAGGAACTGCTGCTGCTGGGTTATTGGCCACCAAGCCATTAGACTGTGCCACATGTGCATACCTTGAGCTATGGCCAGCACACCCCCATGAGAGGCTACATGCTGAGGGGCTCTGGGGTCAAACACATTCAAACCCCACCCACGAGCCCCACGGCCACACAGGCATTTTGATCTCAACATGGGAAATCATGGATGGCAACTACACCAGCATGGGAGAAGTCAGAGCTCCCAGGGCTAGCGCAGTCCTCCGTGTGGTCCAAACTTATTTTGTCTGTCATGACATGTCCTTATCTGCACTCAGGATGCCCTTACACACCCTGGACAGCTGTACTCCTCCTGGATGCTGTATCCTACAATCTGGAATCACGCCTGGACAAGGCAGGAGCGCTCAGGGGTTCACACATCATCGCAATTCTTGCATTTTGCATTTTTACCTTGTCTCAAAACCAAAGCTCAGCCCAGTGTTGCATGCACACACAAATGCCCCATTGCCTGGCTCACCTATCTCCCAGGGGAATTTAGTCCATCAACCAACAGTCATTAATTAGCACCAGGAAACCCAGGACTCTCAGCCAGCACATGTTCAACAGCAGCACAAAATCCCCTCCCACCCCAGAGCTGCACCACCAGTCTGCTCCCTCCGCCGCACCCACCATCCACAGCAGCAGGAATTCAATAAAATTCAGCAACTTTAACCCAAAACTTGCCTGGTGCTATGGGAGGCTGTTCCTGTACTCCTCGGCTCCGTGTGTTCCTGTAAGCTGGCCCTGGGAAGCAGCAGCAGCAAGCCCAGGGTGCTGTGCAGAGCACACGGCTGCTCAGCTCATGGATGGCTGGATACCCGTGGTTCAAAGCAGGGTTTAGGGGAGAGATGGAATGACCTGCTATTTACAGAAGGGTGGACACAACACCGATGAAATCGCCGAGAAATCCGATAGAAACCGCTCGGTGTGTGCTGGGAGTCACAGCACAGGGCAGCAGTGCCGGCCCCACTGGATCCCAGCTGCTCCCCTGGCCCAGATCTGCTCTGGCAGAGCTGAGACAGTCTCAGCCCTGAATACGTCAGCCCAGATCCATCCCGGATGCTCCTTCCCTAAATGAAGTGTGGTCACACTGGGATGGATATAAAAAGCCCAGCCTGAAATCCTCTGGCGTGAAGCCTTTCCTGCAGCCCCGGCTGCTTCCAAGGGCTGTTTGACAGGGAGACATCGGGATACAGAGGGGACAAACTGGAAAAAGCAATTCCTGGGAGTTCACACTGACACAGCCCCGGCTGCCATGCCCAGCACCCCCACCTCTGCCAGACAAAGGCAAGAGGGAAAAGCCCTGTGCTTGGCAAGTCCAGGTGGTGCCACGGTGTCACCACCGTGTCACAGCCAGTGAGCAAACAGCCGTCAGGAGCGGCGAGACAAGG
>VXBC01013053.1:724473-737965 GCA_013399945.1 Ploceus nigricollis
GATTCTGTGAATGCTGTCAATCAGGATCCCAGGGAGAGAACTGGAGCACAGCCTTGCCTCATCCCAGGATGTCCTCCCACCCCTGGGGTGGAGCTGGAGAGGAGCCACCAGGCAGGAAGCATCCACATCCACGTCCCAGGGCTGCTCTGACCCCCCAGGGCAGGGCCTGGGGACGTGGGGACCCTCCATGCCTCAGGCTGGGCAGGAGCCCCTGGTCACTGCTGGGTCCAGGTGGTGGCACAGGGAGGGGGGACCACACCCATGGCAGCCACCCAGCTCTGCTCCAACACCCAGGGGCAGCAGCAGATGTCACCTCCTCTGTCCTGGCAGCAGGGGCTGGGACAGCCATGGTCACATCCCCTGGCAGCAGCACAGGGAAACCAAAGCAGATGAAGGTGAAGAAAGCAGCGCCCTCGGAGCTGGGGCTCACGTGTTGGACAAGCCACAGCAAGGGGAGACTGCCAGGGGTTAAAATGTGAGGATGCAGACTTTGGGCTGCTTTCCCTTTTGGGGGGATACCCCAGAACTCCTCAGTATGAACCCCAGGCTGCAAAACCAGCCAGGCTGGGCACTGAGGAGCCTGAGAGCAGCAGCCTCCCAGGATGTTGTGTATTAGTGACCTGGCAGAAGCCCCTCTGTGCTCAGGGACAGACAGACATGAATGGACACACACCCATTCCCCCAGCTGTGGCTCAGACCCCAGCATGGGAACTGCTGGGAAGCAACAGGAGTCTGGGATGGGCTCCCAAGGGTGGGTGTGGGCAGGGAGGGATGCACAGAGAGACCCAACCCCAAAGTCAGCCTGATGGGAACAGCACCACGGCTGCTCTGTGGCCGAGGGGAGAGGAAAGCACCAAAGCACAACACTCACCCCCTGTAAACCCAGGAAGGGCCCCACAAAGGGCACCTCCTGACAAAATGGTCTGTCTTGCATCTCAGACATTGGTAGAAGAAAGGGGGGAGGCAATAAATAAAACTAAAAATGCTTTTTCTCAGATTTATCTGGTTTCTGACTCCCATGGAGCTCTCCCAGCCATGCCATCACCTGCTGACAGGGGTGACAGCTCCCTGCAGCAGTCCCTGCCCTGCAGCCTGCACTTGGCACAGCTCATGCACTGCAGGTCTGTGTCCAAGTCACAGCTCTCAGCATCCCAGAATAATTAATTCAAAAAAAAGCCCCACACTGGAAAGCTCTTTCAACGTGTTCAAACTCTCAGGTCTCCCACCCTAAGCTGGAGCTCTGACCCTCCAGCAGATTTTCTACAGTTTCCCTTCTCCATCACACACTTTATCCAGAATCTAACATTTTAGCTGGTTTTTTCCCAAAACCCCCATGTTTACAACAATGCAGCAGCCAAGCCCAGCTTGCATTTTGCTGGAAACAAAGAGAGAGGAAGGGTTGACCCAACAGGGAGCCCTTGAGCAAAGCTGGGTGGGCAAGAGCAGCAGAGGACACAGCACTGGCAGCTCCCTGGGGGATGGAATCACACTTCTGTCCACATCAGGCTCTTCAAACCTGCCTGTCACTCCTCCAGCCAGCTCAGTCTCCACCTCTTCCCTTCAACAAGCAGCTCTCTAACCTCCTGAGAGACGTGTCTTGAGGAACAGGGTAAATGCTCCCAAGGAACCCAGCAGCAAAGGAAATGCTGATGAGTGTATTTCCTTAATGAACATTGCCCTGGAGATCCCTCAGTACCAAGTGGTTTGGGGATTTCTAATGGGCTTTGGATGCAAACAGCCCTGCTGACCTCCAAGGGTTCCTCACATGAGCCACATCCATCATCTCCACTCCTCTGAGCCCTGCTGCCCCTTCCCAAAGAAATGCTGAGTAACCCAATTGCAATGCTGACCCACATGGCCCCTTTCTTTTGACTTTAAACCCCACAAAGTGCCCCAAGCCCAGGGTAAACCTGCCCAGTGCCACCCGTGTGGTCTTTCTGGAGCACAGCCAGCCCCTGGCCTTATCAAAGGGCTGGACTGAATTACAACACCCAAAAATGGCTTTTTTCCAGGTCCTTCTGGGCCCTGCTGCAGAAAAGAGAAAAAGGTCAAAGCCCAGACACAAAGGGGTTCACAAAGCCCCAGGCAGAGCTGCAGAACCACGATCACAGTCTCAGCACAACCAAGCCCTCCAGATAAATCCTCCCTTGTGCTGCTGTGCCAGCGGGCAGGAGGGGGGTACTGAGGGGCTGGGCAAGGAACCTGCACCCCAAAGAGGGGCAGAAATGGCTCAGCACGGTTTCTGACAGCAAAATCATGAGGAGCCTCAGGTCGCAGTGGCATTTCCTCCCCAGCAGGGTCACTGACCTGCCTGGGGACAACCCAGGAGCTTTCTCTGCCCTCTCTGCAGGACGGGGTGACCACCTCATGGTTTCACAGGGATTTCAGTACCCAGCTTGTCCTGCTGGCACATTTGGCCACTGCCCTGAATTCAGCGTGGTCTGGAGAAGGTCAGACATCCCAGGCAGGAGAAAGGAGAATTGTGACCATGAGGGTTTGAGTTTCCACCTCTGAGACAGAGCCCCACTGCCATGAACACCAGGATCCTCTGGAATGTCACCTTCAGCAATGCTGGCCCTCAGAGGGACCGAGCATGGCTGGAGCTCCCTGCTCAGCAATGCCCCTCTCCTCCTTGCATGAGAAGAGAGAAGCACCTCAGGAAGCACAACAGCTCTCAAAAAAAGAGAAAAAACTTATAAATAGTGTGTCCTGCCCAGAGCCAGGAAAGGAAGGTAAACAGCCTCTGCTCCTCCTCCCAGCTTCCTGCAGGGAAGTGTCTGTGCTCCTCACAAAACAGCAGCTGAAGGCAAAGCAGGGCTCTAGGGCCCCACACCCCACTCCCACCCGCCATGCCAGGGTCCCACGTGGGCAGCTGTGGCTAATTCTCTGTGTCCCCAAGGGCTCCAGGTCCCCTGATATCCCTGACAGCCCCGAACAAGGTGTCCCTGCCCTGAGCAGGGCCTGGGCTGGCCACGCTGCAGGACTGTCCCCACTGTTGTATTTCCCAGGGGGTTTTGGGCACAAGCAGAGCTTCCCCAGCCCCACCAGCAGCATCCATTGTGTGGCTGGTGCTGGAGGCAGCTGTGCAGGGACAGTGGTGGAGGTGCTGAGCACCACCCTCCCTTCCCTTCCTCTGGAGGTGCACCTGGGGCTGAACCTGCACTGCCTGTGGCTCGTCCTTCTTTCAGCCAGTCCCACACCCATTCACACACCTCTGCTCAATCCACCACTGCTGAAGGCAGTGACTTTTGGGCAGAGAAAGCCCAAAATCCCCTAAAATGAGATTTCCAAGCGCTTCTTATCACTTGCAACCTCTGCAACAACCCAGCACCACCACATCTGGGCTGGAGCTGCTCACTGCCACGTCCCTTTGGGGACCAGACCTTTGCCAACCTCTCAAGGTGATGGAGCTTTGCTCAGCACCACCCAGCTCTGCATGGCTGGCTTCAAAAACACCACTGCTAATCCTCCTGTTGGATGAGGGAGGCAGGGCTCCCCGAGGTGGCTCTGCTGGCTGTGCACAAGGACATGCCCTCCTGAAAACCCAAACCCACACAGGCACCTGGGGGCAACAACAGTGTGCCTTCATCCTGCTCAAATGCTCCCCAAGCAGGCACAGGGGGTGGAAAGGAGAAAACTCTGATTTCACTTTCTGTTTTACACAGGGGATGGCTGCACAGTGAGGCCACTGTGTCCTCCAGGTCAGCCCCCAGCCAGGCACCAGCAGTTAAAGCTGCTCTTTAGGGATCCTCTAAACTGGAGAGACAGGGCAGAGGTCTGGTTCAGATCCCAGCAGCTCATGCAGCAGCCCAGAGTCTTGCAGAGATGTCACAAGTGAGTGGCACTGGGGACTCCCACATGCACAGCTCCTGCAGAAGGAGAGTCCCTCCCCAGGAGTCCCAGGCAAGCCAAGGGTGCCCAGGTGCCTTGAAGGGATCTAAGACCTGCACAGGGACTCCACAATAACAAAGGTAAGAAGATTTTTAGGAAGTTGGAAAGGTAGGTCTTAGAAACAGGAAGAGTGGAGAAACTTAGACTTAGCTGCAGTTGTAAAGTCTGAAGGTATAAAAAGTTACAATAGTATAGTAAGTAAGGACATGAAACAATAGTTTAAGAGTTAGGTTTGGTTAAGATAGACCTTAAGATTGGAGAAAAATATGTTTAGGAAGATAGTAGAAGGTTTTAAGCCTAATAATGAAGTGTTTGTTGAGTATTGTTAATAGAAAGCATACAAGTAAACATTGTGTGAAGTGTATGTGTACTTTTAGTAACTGGTTAAAACAACTGTCTGTAAGCTTTAGTAATATGTTATTGGCTAGAAAACATATTTAGTAATATATTATTGGCTTTCTATATAGCATTATATATTTCTATATAGCATTATAGAAAAATATTTCTATATAGCACACTTTTAAGATGCTCTGTAACAAAGAAATCTTTGGCTGCTGCTGGCTGTTATGTCAGCTTTGCCATCTTCCTGTTGTCTCAGCCATGCAATGAGGCTGATGCTGCAGCAAAGCTCAAGGAAGGTGCCCCAGCAGTCCTGTCCTGTTCATGAAAAGGAAAAAAACACACACACCAGCACACACAGATCTCCCAGCACACACACACACACCTCCCAGCACACACACACACACCTCCCAGCACACACACACACATCTCCCAGCTGGAAGCTCTGGAGCACCCAGCACGCTGCCACCACGGCTCACCCCGCTCTGCAGCCCGGGGTGGGGGGGGTCAGCCAGGGAACATCTGCAACATCTGCTCCTCCTCTCTTCCCTTTTTAACCAGAATATCCCACCAACAGGCCAGGGGAGGCTTTATACAAGGAAATATCCATGCACAGAGCCCAGGAGGAGACCAAAATAAACAGCAAGGGATGTTGGCTCCTCCGGGAGCTGCTTCCCAGCCGGAGCCTCCAGCTCTGCCACAGCCACAGCCCCCAACTGCTTCCCATTAAACATCCTGTGCCCCTCTCGTGGTCTCTGTAACCCAGGGGTTACATTTGCTTGCTTGCTTAAGCACAGAGAGCTTTCCTTGGCTTTTTGGACACACTGGAGCCTTCTGGGGCCGGGGCAGGTGGCGCCCCGATATCCCCAGCACACAATGGCACCGTTTGAGAGCAGGGCTCGCTCTAAACTGCTACCAGATGGTCACCTCCTGTTCCCAGGCAGGAAAGGGGGAGGCTGCAGCTCTCATCTTTCAAGGAACCCTTGGAAACTCCTCACAGCATTCACTGCTCACGGCCCTAAAGCTTCCCAGAGCCTGTCACAGGCAGCAGGGTGCTCACAGTGCTTTTCTGGCCCAGGCTGAGAGCAGAGTGTTTGCCCACAGGGCCACCTGGGTCTGGCTTACCCAAACCCCCCCTGAGTGATGCCACTGAAGAGCTGCCACCACCCATAGCAGAGATGGGAATGAACTGAAGGCTCAGTTATGGGGGCAAGGAGGGTGTTCTGCATGTACCTACAGGGTATCTCCACTGTGTGTTAAACCTAAAGGTCCCACAGCACAAAGGGAAGGGAGCTGCACCCCTGCTGCAGGGCCACAGCAGGATATCTCTACCCCATCCTCAACAACAAGGCTCCCCTGAGCCCCTCAGTGGGGTCAAAATCGTGGGTCTGAGATGGAAAATCCCTGGCAGTGCAGGCAGCAAGTGATGCTGCACAAGCTGGCAGGATTTTGTGAGTACACACAGCTTCAAAACAGCCTGAGAAACTCAGATCCCCTCTTACACCCACAGAAACCAAGGCAGGAAATTTTAAAAGCTCCTTTCCCAAAGCTCCTGGTGATCTAACAAAAGAAAGAAGAGAAGCAAGGGTTGCTGGGGCCCCTCCCTGTGCTTGTGCCAGGAGGCCTCACACCTTTTCTTTACCAATAAACCAACCCTGCTGCACTACATATATAAAATATATCTGTATCTATCTATACCTATCTAAATATATCTGTCTAAATATCTCTCTATATATATCTATCTAGTGACACTCTGCTGTTGTACCCTGACTCTCACTCTATCCTGGGTCAGGTTATGAACAGTTTATGCCCAAATAAATCCTTTCTCTGATTTCACAGACTTCAAAGGAAGTTGCAGCAGACTGCCTGCTCTGACACGAGTCACATGTACAAGAAAAGGCTGGCAATGTGCTGTCACTGTGCAGGGCCTTCCTCAATGGTGTAAATGGTACCAAGAGGTGAGTTCTGGTGGAAATTTGGGGATAAATGCAAGTTCAGGGCTCTGACATCAATCAGAGCAGCATTTCTCTCACTCACAGCAAGGTATAAAACAGCCTGAGGCTGATGCAGCAAACTGCTCCTTTCCCAGAAATGAACATGCAAAAGCAAAGTCAGGACTAAGAATAGAAAAAAAAAATAAAATCCACACTCAGATTAATACAAAATCCTAGCTTTCCAGTCCCCATAATGCAGTTCTCAAAAGATTTTAGCTTGATTCTCTATTACACTTGGGTTTATATAACCATTAACTCCCAGCAAAATGCTTCCAGATCAGAGCAGTGTATTTTACATCCCTTATATTCATTTCATACTTGTACAGAAAATTACATAAAACACAGAGTATCCAGCCCAGCAGATTGCATTACTGGCTCTGCCACGGGCTCACTCCAGCTCCTGTCTCTGCTCTGTGCTCCAGTTTCCTTTCAGAGGGGGAGGAGGAAGGAGAGAAATAAATCTTTTCTGTGCCTCCCATGGGGCTGTAGATTTGGTTTGGTTCACTAATATTTCTAAAATGCCTCGAAACGATTACCCAGAGACAAAAGTATGATGCAGATGGTCTTGCAGAGCCCAGCCTGCCCCGTGCTGGTGCCACAGATGCCATCCCCAGGTGGCATGAATCCCAGTGAGAGTGACTCAGGTGGGTGGCCAGGGACTGGGTGATTAAATCAGTGAAGTCTCCATCTGAGAAGATGCTTTGCTGGGTGGTGTTGCAACATGCTGGTTAAAAAGCTACAGAAAAAGGGTAAATTGGTCAAAGGGGCAAAGGAGGGACCCAGGAGCCGTTCACCCCCGCAGTGCTGCCCACTCCTGCCTGCTGATTGCTGCTGTCCCTGCAGCCAGCTCTGGTGGCTCTCTTGGAGGGACACCCAGCACTGCAGAGCTGTTGTCCAAACGTCCTGAGGGCTGGCAGAGAGCAGAGCTCTCCTCCTCCCTAGGAAACATGCTTTGAAAAATAAAATTAAATCCATCCCTTGCACATTTCCCTGCTCTTTTACTTCCATGGGCCAAGATGAAAGACAGACTGAGTCCCAAGCCCAGTGCTCACGACACTCCTTGTCTCCCAAACCACTGCAGTGACCAGTGCCACTGCCCTCACCACGACCCCCAGGGCTGGGAGAGGCTGCAGAGCACCCACCTCACCCTAGCAAGGTTTTGTGATGCTTGTGTCCCAAACTGCCACCTCTGCTGCCAGGAGGATGGTGGCACAGATGATGTCCCCTGCCCTGCAATGCACAGGAGGCTGGCTGACACTGACTGTGCCCACACCTGGGCAGCAGACTGCCACCCCACCCCAAACTGGCCTGGCCTGGGTGCCAGCAGCACTGGGAGGATGCAGGGTCACACACCACCCGTGCCATCCCCCTTTTTGGCACACAAACCAACCAAGGGCCACCTTGGATGGACACTGCCCGTGGGCCACCGCTCTGGAGGTGTCCCCAGGAGAGCCAAGGGCTGAGCTGCATCCAGCAGCCTCACAAAAGCAATCAGGGTAAAAGCCTGAGTCACAGCCAGCAGGAGATGAGAGCTGTTCAAACGAGTTGGAGCCAGCAACAAACCCCTTCTTGCCCAAGGGCATCTCCTTCCCTGCACTGTTTGTGGCAGGGAAGGAAGTGAGGAGGGGTCTCCTGCACCCAGGAGGGCTCTCCCCACGATGGCACCAGCACAGCAGCTGGGCACAAACTGCTGGTGCCACCAGAGGGGTGCCAGGACCAAACAATACCCTGCAGGTGTGAAAGGAGAGGTGGCCAGGACACAACCCCATCCCTGTGGAGGGCATGGCAGCCCACAAAGAGCTCCCCTGATGGACCCTGACCCACACCAACCAGGCACAGCCCCACCAGGAACTGAACTCAGACCCACTGACTCATTCTACAGCCTTCAAACAAGCTTGACCAGGATTTAGGGTCACTGGGCTTGCTGCTAAAGACCAAAGAGGTGCCAGAGTCCACTGCAGCAGGAGGGGACAGGGAGGCTGGGAGAGGGACAGAGCCCACATGATATTCTTGCAGAAAGATGCTGCCTTAAATATCAAAGTCAGAAATGTGAATATCTGGAGCAATGACAGGCTCTGAAGTCTCCATTATTGTCTTTGGATTTGTGACACGTCCCCATCCAGGTTTTTGTGGCTGCTGTCTCAGTCCTGGCTCCTGGAAAAAGGGCTGAGCAGCTCCCTGCAAGGAAGGGCAGCAAACCAGAAATTAAACCAGCACCCCTTGAGGCCATGGGGCACCCAGAGGTGCCAGGTCAGTGCCTGGCAGTAATTTAGCCCCAGGTTTGCTGGCATGTATTGGCCAAGAGCCAGAGCCATGGTCACCCAGAGCTATCAGACCCAACCCAACATGTCCCAGAGGTGCTTCCTACTCACTCCACTGCCCCAATCCAGCAAGGGGCAATGAGCAAAGAGTGCAGCATTTTAGGTGAGTCCCTGACTGAGGGAAAGGTGCTACCAAGACCCCAGGGACTGGGAAGAGCCAGCACAGTGCTCCAGCCCCTGGCTCACCTCCAGGCACCAGCACTGTGCTTGCAAAACCAAAGCAGCTGCCCTGCAAAGAGCCATCCCTTCCCTGTCCCTTCCCAGCCAGGCTCCTCTGCAAGGGCTCTTTATGGTTAGCACAGTCTGGGCTCACTTTGCCCAGGGCTGGTCCCACAGGAGCTCACCTGTGCCAGCCCTGGGAGCCCTCCCTGCTGCCACAGAGCCAGGGACACTGCTCAGTGCCAGCCCCAGGGACACACAGCCCAGCCCACCCTGCACAACAGGACTGCAAACAACCACCTCTGGATGATGCTACAGAGGCCATCCCCAGAGCCCAATTCACATGGACAGAGAGATCACCTGTTCTTCCCTTTCCCACTGCCTCACAACCTTTTTATTCCCAAAGAATTAGATTTACACAGGGAAAAATCCAGCCCACAACAGCAGGTACCCACTGCTGTGACCAGGCAGGTGCAGGTTTTTGACTCTGTGGCTCGAAGGCCAGTTCTGCAGGGGAAGATACAACTTCTGCTGGGGAAGACACAAAACTTCCCTTCCCACAGGCACCTTCCTCTGGCTCCTTCCTCTCCCACCACAGGAGGGTTTGGCAGAAAACTCCCATCCAGCCCATCCTTTTGTCTCAGGTAGAGAAACATGGATGTGGAATAAGAGAGAGATCACTGAAGTGGCTGTAAAGCCCAGCTTTGAGGGTATCAGAGGTGACTTTGCTGTCTTGGAGCACCAGCTGCATCAGTGAGCAGCTCTGGCGGTCCCCACACCGAGCTGGCCACGAAGAGCTCCAGAAGAGACCAGTCACAGTGAGACTTTTTGTGGACAGCCCAGGAAATCCAACAATTGAGGAGCTTTGCTTCACTCCCAGGGCTGGGATGATCCAAGATGTAAATCGGAAAGATCTTTTTGCGTTTCCTTTTCCAGGCATTGAGCCCTGGCACACGAGGGACCGTTAGTCACACGCTCAGCTCCCAGCCAGGCTGGAGCTCATCCTGCAAACCCTTGAGCCGGGCTTAGGGGACAAACCTTAGACCTGAGTGAGACACTCACATAAAAACAAGGCACATCCCATCTCCAGGGCTTTCCACCCTGCTGATTCAAGGCACATCACCCACGCTGGCACGCTGCTGCTAATATTAGCCCGGGGTGAGTCCAGCATGCGCAGCACGCGGCTGCAGCTGCTCCCCAGGGCAGCAGGAACGCTGGCCCTGCACAGCCCAGGGATGCAGCAGGGCCACGTGTCCCACAGACATCCCGGGCATTTGCTCAAGGAAATTTTAAGGATGAGTCTGAGTTTTGTGCACGTAGAAAAGCCTATTTATAAAGCAGCGCCCTCATGAAAATGAGCTGGGTGATGGTTTTTTGGTGGCATTTACTTAGGACGAGTTTGTACCTCACTGGGACAAAGTCTGCTGGTGAGATACTAAAAATACCCTGCATTGGGTGGCGAGAGAAGTGTTTGAAAAGTGTGCAATAGTAAGGAAGAGTAAATAAATAAAACAGCCAGAGAAACCTTCTGATCAGCAGTGTCATGTCCTGGCAGGGCTGGAGGCTCCCCACCCAGCTCCACAGCACTGCCAAGGCTCACCCACAGCCAGCACACGCTCCCCAAGGGAGCTGGGCTCTGAGCAGTGAGAAAATCAGGGATTAGGAGCCATCAACAAACGCTGTCTCATGGTTTCTGCCAGAGCAAAGCTGCCAGCCTGTGCCCCTGCCAAGCTGTACCTCCAGACACCACACAGAGCCCCTGGGAACCCTCCTGCCTCTCCACACACTCCCAGCCCTGCTCAGCATTTCCAGCAGGCACAGTTTACACCCACTGTGACAATTTGTGTTTCAGCATTACAGGGAAATTAATCTGGTGCTGACTGACAGCACTGGCAAAGGCAAGGAGTGCTTGGCATCAGTGCTCCCCACCAGAAACTGCCAGCAAAACCACACCTCAGTTACCCTGGGACTCTGCTCAGCAGCAGCCACATCCCACTGGGATGAGGGACTGGAGCAGATCTCTCCTGTCTCACCACCAGGCAGCAGAAACTGAGTGCACAAAGCTTCACACCTCTGACAGGAGGAGGAGTTCCACGCTGTGGGATTATCTTTGTGCAGCATCACGCCCAACCAAAGCCGTGAGCAGGAGCATCACCCCCTGCTCAGTGGGGCACCCTGGACACCAACATCACCCAGCCTGGCTGGATCAGGGAGCTCTGGGGTGCAGGGATTGTTACCACACTGCACAGGCACCTCACCAGGTTGATTTAGCACTGCAGCCTCCTCTCCCTGCAGCTCAGGGAGAGAGATCTCTGTGTCTGAGACCCCGGGGAGCTGAGGGACCCAGAGCCCCCTGTGAGGCAGAGGTGAGCTTGGGAAGCACTGCTGCAACCACAGCTGAACCAGCCACACTCCTGAAAGCCTGCCAGAATCTATAAACCCAGGGGCAGAGCTATTATGCTCTGTAAATCCTGGCAAACCACAGACCTAATGATGCTCTGCCCCATTAGAGACAGGGAAGCTTTTGTCAGTCAAATAAGGGGGATTAGAATCATAGAATGGGTTTGGCTGGAAGAGACCTTACAAATCATCTATTTCCAGCCCCACCGCCATGGGCAGAGAACACCTTCCACTGAACAAGGCTGCTCACAGTCCCATCCAACCTGACCTTGAACACTTCCAGGGATGGCACACCCACAGTTCCTCTGGGGCAGAAGCCCCTGGACTTTTCTAGTGCCCTCCTGCAGGACCTGCTGGTCAGTGCAAGATGGGCACTGTGAGCATCCCCATCACAGCATCGGGCATGGGGAAGAACACACTCTGCTGTGCTCTGTTTTCTTCTCAAATGTTGCTTTGACCTGGAAACTAAACTGGAATCAAGTACCTGGTGCTGCTTCCCTCTCCCCAGAGGCCTTTGCATCCTCCTGAGGCTCAGCAAGGCTGGCAGCTCCACAGCCAAGGCTGCAGCTCCCTGCCTGCTGCAGCACAGCAGGGACAAGAAACCAGGCAGGGATGCTGGGAGGAAAACTGGCACGGATGCTGCGAGGAAAACAGGCAGGAACAGCCAGGGTGACTGGGGAGGGCAGGCACTGTGTGGCTGGAGGGAACAAAGAAAGCTCTGGATGGTCTGGTCTTTCTGCTCCATGGTATTTTTGGCAGATCTTTCCTGCTTGGCCAGGGGCTGCGTGGGGTTGAGGTACCCACCCAGCAGACAGGAACGCTGCATCTCCTGCCCTACGGGCTGCAGATTAATTGCCTGCGTTTTGGGAAGCTGCTGTGCAACGCTGAGAGCTAATTAAATTGTGAAACAGTAGCCCTGATCCCTGCTCAAGGGCAAGGCCAGACCTTTTGGCTTCAGATACAGGGAGCTTTCCCCAGCTTCTCCCTCTGCACAGACAGTGCTCCACAGACTGAAAATAAAGGCAGGACGGAGCTGCTCGGTGCCACCGAGGAACACACACAGCCCAAGCAGGCAGCCCCAGGGCCCACAGCAGAGCCTTTATCGTACCCGAGTAGGGAATTACTCATTCTTCAGAGATTTAAATGCAATTGGGGCAGCGAGAGGGAAGCGGTAATTACATCAGCTCAGCAGCCCTGCGGTGGGGAAGCTCACCCGTCCCTCAAGGACAGTCACAAAGGCGCCCTTGAGCTCAAAGGGGTGGCGGATTCGGGTCACCCTCTGTGTCCCAACACTTGTTAGTCCCAATCTTCCCGAAGGACGTGACTTCCCTCAGCCTCCTCCTCTGCCCTCCACTGCCAGCTGCACTGGAGAAAGCCCAAGGGCTGGAAACAGGGGAGGTGACCGTGTCCAGACCCTACGGCAAGGACTGCAGAGACCCCAGCTTTGCCACCCGTTTCCTGCCTGACCTGGAAGAGGAACCCCTGCGCTCTGAGCTCCCCAGCAGGAAAACCAGCAGAGCTCTGCTTCCCGAAGGTCAGGCTGACTTCTCCAGGAGGCGGAGGAGGCTCAGCCTATAGCGGTGCACACGCAGCCCCTGGATAAGCTTTCACCGCGGCCCCAACATCTCCGCTATTTCTTGTGGGTTTTTTGTCGGTTTTTTGTCGTTTTTTTTTTCTAGAAACCGCTGCACAAAGCTCCGCTTGGGTCGCTGCCAGGACGCGCGAGTGCGTAGGGATGGAGCTGCTCTTCCAAAACTCTGCTCGGGAAGAAGATGAGCTCCCTCGAGCCGATCTCTCAACGCCTGCTTCAGGCACAACCCCCCAGCCTTCTTCTGCCTGTCTCTCACTCCCAGACCCATCTGGCAGCAGCACGCTCCCCGCTAGCTTATCTTCTTGCCTGGAAAAGGCAGGATAGCAGGCAAGAAGAACGGGGGAGAAACCACCCCTAAGGGGGCTGCAGATCCTCCATCAGCCAGCGCTGCGGGCCGCTGGAGCTCTGCCACGGGACAACTGCAGAGCTCCCCAGGGCAGGCAGCTCCCGCTACGGGGATTCGGGAAACTTGGGATCGTTATCCACATCCCAGCTACTCCAGGGCTGTGTTCGCACCCCAAAGCTGGGAATCAACAGAAGGGGCTTTTTTTCAGACTTTCAGTCTGGTCAGGCGGGTGTTTTCAGCTGAAAAAAACTACACAAATCAACTCGGGAAGGGCAGGAAAGGAGAAACATCCCGTAAAACCCTGCCTTGGCAGATACCACCGGGCGCAGCCGCTCCGGACAAAAGGCACCGACAGCCCTGGGGATGCCGCCCTGGGGCATCCCGCTCCTTCCAGACCTCCCCACCCGCGGGGTGCCACCCCAGCCTCGGCCAGGGCCCCCCCGGGTACCAC
>VXBC01013053.1:738174-758339 GCA_013399945.1 Ploceus nigricollis
CTGGGCCGGCAGCCAGCGCGGCCCGCATCCCCCGGGCTGCGGTGCCCCTCGGCACGGAGCCCCGGTGAGGGGGGACAGCTGGGGAGCGAACCAGCGCTGCCCCACGGAGGGCGGAACCAGCCGCACACTGGTGGGTCGCTCCCCCGATGTTCTCCGGCTCTCGTGAGCCTTTCACTCCTCGGTTTACCCTTGTTTGGAAAGGGACAACTCGGCCACGCTCCGTTTTGTGATTCCTCAAAATCGAACCAGCACTGTGCTAACGCACCGCTGCCGAATCCAAGCAGCCCGCTCTGGAAAATCAGCGCTGCAGGAGCAGCGGGGGATGCAAAACTTGCCCCGATGCTGAGCCCAGCGCTCGATGCTGCCACACTCCCTCCGCTCCAGCCCGAGCCAGCGAGGGAAACGCCGGCTCTGGCATCGACACCAGCCCCTTCCGTGACACTGCTGCCCCTTCCGTGACACTGCTGCCCCTTCCCCACCTCTCACACCCTCTCAGGTTGAGCATCTCGCTATCTGATGCTTCTCCCTTTCCGGTGTTGATTCAAATCCTGCCCTCTTGACCCTCTTTTTATCCTCCCCGCCCTGTGTTTTAACAGCATCGTTTTAAAGTGATGATACCCCCTGAAATGTGTCCAGGCACATCAACAGGAAAAGAAAAATGGATGGGTTGGGCTTTTAGTCCACTTTGGGTGAACCATAAAGGAAAATTATGTAAAACAGTAGTACAGTTACTGCAGAAAGTATGAGCTTCACCACAAATGTCATCCTTTTAATTTCATACATTTAAATTCTGCAAACACCACAAACTCCCCCAGAGTGTACGTGAACCAGAAAATGAAACCAACAGTACCAGTTTCCCAGACTCAACAAGCTCCAGGTTTTCCATACTGTCCAAGGAAAGGCATTACTTGAAAACATGAGAACTGTTTAAATAATCTTGAGCACACCTTTACGACAGAAGTACGATATTTTAAGGCAGGTACAGTGGGTTTCCTCTCCTCTGGCAGGCAGCAGTGCTCAGCTCTTTCATTTTCTGCTCTCCTCGTGGTGTCAGAAACCACCAGAGCAGTGCAGGGAGGAACAGCTCTGCATCTCTCTGCATCACAACTGCAAAAAAAAAAAGGCCTTTCCACGCAATCCACTGCCTGTAAAACTCCTTGGTGCCATCCTGGCTGAACACCATCTGCTGCTCCTGATGGTTTGGAGGAGTAGCCACAGACCTGTGGCTCCTGTGACACTGAGCTCAGCACCCGGGTGCCAGGTCCCTGCTGTCCCCACCGCGGGGAGTGGTGGCAGCTGCCACACTGCACAGCACCACAGAGGGCTGACCCCATCACTGGGGATTTTTGAAAGAAAGTGTCTTTATTTTTCTCCTCCAAAGCAGTCTTATGCAGGTCACATCAACAATCCATTTCCAGCAGGTAAAAATGTAGCTGTCAATAATTAACTTTGTTACTGAGCGAGAAACAAGTCCCACTTTGTTAAAAATCATGGATGACTCGCTCACTGGAAGAACAGAACCTGGATTAGACTTTTACAAAATCTGTTAAACATCCTGACTGTACCCTCATCACAAAGTTGTAGAATGGGTTTAAAGCAGGGAGAAAAATGAACTAAGCAAGACAAACTAAAAATCCTTATTGTAAAGAAGATTTTAAAAGAGCAATACAAGCAATCTGAGGAGGGACCAAGCACATTTTTTGATGTTCAGAGTCTACCCCCTTGCAAATCCCATAAGATTCAATGTGACAGCCCCTGCTTGGAGTTTGGTGGTACTCTCTGAACTGGTCACATGGGGATTGTTGTGATGCTGTGATGGGGACCCGTTTTTTGAGGTCAACAGGAGGCAAGAAGAAATAAACCACTAGAAAAAACCACAAAACCTTCTTGATGGACTGTGGTAGGGAGCGTCACAATGACGTCTGCTGGTCTGGTGGAGCTGGTGAAGAAGCTCAAAGCCCTTCAGCAGAAGAGGTTGAGGCAGTTTGGGTCAGTCCCAGCTCCCTGGGTCACTCTGTGTTTCCCAAGCAATGTTATCATCCTGGATCTAATAAAGGTTTAGCAAATCGAGCGGCCGAGAGGCGAGCCCCGAGAAGTGTGAAATAAAATATCCGGGCTAGAAGCAGGAGTTCCTTCTCATTAAAACCAGCTGGGTCATATTGCACCCATGTGCACCTAAGGCACTGAGAGGGGGAGAGAAAGATGGAAAATTACAGCAACTGAAGAATAACAAGAATATCCAGAGCTCTAACAGTAAATATTTAAAGCAGCAAGGTATGTAAACAGCTCACCCCATAGCACATACCCCAAGCTCCTGCTAGTAGAAGAGGAGCAAGCCTTCCTCCAGGGAGATAAGCCCATCCTTCCCTCTCTTGGACTCTCTTCCCTTTTATCTCATTGAGCCATGTCAGAAGCACAGCTTTACAAGAGCATCAGCCCAGAAAAATCATCCCCTTGATGGTTTTTGGGGCTCCCTGTCAGCATAGCACCAGCATGTGTTGTACTGCTCAGCCAAACACAGTTTTGGCACAGCCCCTGCTTTGCCTTTTCCAGGTAGATCAAGGAGATTGAGGACCCTGAGACTTCTCCTGATGAAAGATCTCTCACAGTGATCACATCACCTACACTGCCTTTGATAAAGTAATCAGGTTCTGTTCCTTCTGTCCTCGTGGCAGGGATTTTCTTCAGTCACTTATCCGGCCTTCCTGTTCCTTTCTCCAGACATATCACAGGTGTTTGCAATTACATTTAATTTTTATCTGGGAAGAGAAAGAACTCCCCTTTCAAAAGGAAAAGAGCAGATCACATCTCTTCCATCACTTGCTGCTCCCCTTGCTCACACAACCAAGGGTCTCACTCACTGTTTTTACTGCACCAGGAGCCTCACCTCAAGCTCCTGCTTTGATAAGACCTTTGGGATCCTCTACACAGCAGCTGCTGCCCAAGATAAAATTCCTGCTCTCCAAAGCACTGGCTGCAGGAGAATTTTAGGTAAATATTTTCCTTGCTGTGTTACATTACAGTAGAAATATTTCTTGTTTCCTTACTACGCCAGGCCACCACTGACTGCCGAGCCCTTTCTCCTTCACCATCACTCTGCTCTTCAGATGAGCAAGAAACTTCCTGCAAAGTTGTTTCATTGGCCTAGAAGTGATTTCCTGCCCCCAGAAAGGCAGTCTGTAAAATCTGCTGATCACTCAGTTACAGGTACCAAGCTAAAAATGGATTGATGCCACAAGAGCTGGCAGATGCAAGAAACTTTAACCCTTTTTTCTCTGGGTGCTTCCCCCCTGGGCTCTCCTGCCCTGTCATAACAGTGTGCCTCGAGGGCTCCTCCAGATCTCAGCTCAAACTCCTCCAGAAGCAGCCAGTTCTGGTCACAGCCTCTGTCCTGGCATGGGTGTGGGGGACCACAAAGCAACCAGACTTAGAAAGGAGACTTCAAGGAGAAAAAAAATCATAACAGAAAAAAAAAAACCCAAACAAACAAGGAGGTGGCAGGTATCAGCTTTAGAAGATCCTTTGACAGGCTAAGGCAGAAAAGGGACTTTCCTATCCAAACCCATTTCAAACAGCACTCTGCACTTTCCTTGCAGGCTGCTAAGAAAGCAGTTTTTCAGGCAGATTTTCTTCCTCCCACAAGTCAAGTTTTTTCTGAAGCCAGCAGCTCTATCAGTCTCACAATCTGCTGCAGTCATGAGCATCAGGCTGGGTTAGACTGGAGCCGTGAGTCATTGTGGCTACCTGAGCCTTAAAGTAACTCCTACACAAAAGTGAGCAATTGTGAAGACAATTGTGAAGACCCACAGGATCTTCCCCTTCCTCCTCGTATGTTAATTAGAAAACAAAACTCTTTATTGATTATGGCCTCTTCCATCAAATGCTTTGAGGCTTACAGACCAAAATTACTATGTAGGAGCAGCTAAATATCATTGTTATTAACCACTCAGTGTTTCTTTGAGAGCCCAAATACCTTTCCTTGCTGCTGATCTCAGGTGAAAGCTCCTCCCCAACCTTTCTGGGAAGGTGCAGGGGATGGGTGGAGGCACTTGCAGCGTGAGACACCAACCCCAGTGTGCTCAGGGCATCACTTCCAGCTCCGGCTGCACCATCCCCTGGGCAGCGCCAAGGCAGGGTCACAGGGAGAGACAGATTTGTATCACCCAAAGGTGAAGGAATGGGGAGGCACAGCTCTCCTCTCCAAGCCAAAAATAAAGGCTGTTACCATCACCTTCCCCTCTGCTCCTCTGCTCCTCGCAGCTGCTGAGTTCCTGCCTCTGCCCCAAACCCATCTCTGCATCCAAACCCACCTGGAAGAGCTGCACTCATCTCCACGTGCCAGGCGGGGAAACTGAGGCACGGAACAGATGTCACTCAGCATCAGGGAGCTGGCAGGTCATCAGAGCAGAGCTGGCTGTGGCAGGGAGCAGTGCTGGGAGCCCCCACTCCTTGGGAAGTGCTGCTGTCACTGCCTGGGGACGAGGGGACTCCGGAAGGACAATCAGACACGGTTCCCATCCCCTCCCCCCAGGGTTCCGCGGGATGACGCGTCAGTCCTGCCCTGATTGCGCAGGAATTGTCACCAAAAGAGCCTCCAGGACCTTCCTGCTTCCCAAGGGTAGGAAACACAGCGAGGACAGAGTCACACTTCCTCCACAAGGAAACTGAGAGCATGGGAAAAGCTAAAATCATTCAAAATAGGTTTGCTAGTTTGAGGTTTCTGCGTAATGAACTAATTTTTAAATTTTTTTTTTTAAGAAAATGCTGCTGGATCTCATCCCTTCATGCCACGTAGCATAGAAAGGGTCAGGTAACTTTGGATAACAGGAAAAAGACAAAATCTGGAAGAATGGCAGAAGGGCAGCACTTAAAGGGCTTTTAATAAAGACTTTGCTCATGAAAAGAGCCTCAGCACAAAGGACCTCACTGCCCCAGAAGTCCCAGCATGACCACAAGCCACCAATGTCACAAAATTAAAGTGAGTAACTCCTAAAATATATTAAATTAGAGACTTTTAGCAGCAAAGCAGAAACCATCAGAGCTCTATCATGAGCCATCCTGGCTACCCAGCATCACTCACACCCCACAGGAAGGTGGAGAGGGGATGGGGCTGCCAGAAGCATCACCCACAGATGCACCACAGGGAAGAGCTGCTGTGGGCAAAGATCACCGTTGCCAAGGGAACAAAAAAAACCCCAATCCAACCCCAAATATGGTTATGGTATAAAGGGGTCAATAAGAGCAGAACTGAGAAGATTTTAAAGGGATAAGCTGTAAAGGGACTGATGTGAAATCAAGGGAGCAAAAGGCCAAAGAGGTTTCAGCTCGTAGGAAATTAAAGACATGAGGAAGGAGAAGGTCCCTGAAGCTTCTCAGATATTCAGTGCACAAACAGGGCATGCAGCAAGCCTGGTGTTCTGGGGCAGGCTGGAGCTGAGATGCCCCATGGGAGCTGGAGGGGTGAGGAACAAGCACAGACAACCACAGCCTCTTCTCCCTCACCAGCAGATGATCAAGGAGATGAAGATCAAGGCTTGCCTTCCTGTCAGCCTTAACCCCATTAAATCAGCACACAGAGGAGGTGCCAGCCTGTTCTTCACAGAGCAAGGGATGTGGTTCCACTGAGCAGGGCAGGGGCAGCACCACCAGCCCTCCCCTCACCCTCCTAACCTGGAAGCAGACCTGGATCTGTCCTGGTCCCACTGTGCCCACCCTTGATGGCCCCAAACCCCTCCCTGGGGATTGATGGGGTCACCCAGAGCTACCCCAGGGCTAGGGTGGGGTTCCAGCCAGGCACCTGATCCCATGGCTTGCCTGCAGGAAGGATGCTGTGGGTCAGCACCCCCTGTGCTGGGCTGGGGGCACAGCTCTGCCCCTCCAGCACCTTCCCATGGACCCTGAGCCTCATCCCCTCCAAGGAGCAGCCCACCAGCCCCTTGGCCTGGAGATGTGCATGACAGCTCGAGCTCTCTGAGGTCCCAGCAGCGCCGTGGCCCAGCTGGAAGCATTTCATGCCAAGGCAGTGATTCCGGCTATTGTGAGTGCTGAGAGCCTGGAAAGGGAAACGCTGCCCCGAGGCAGGGCCAGGCACATCATCCCAGCCACCCCGGGCTCCTGGGACAGCTGGGGTGTCCCCATGGCACCGGTGGAGGGGGACTGCAGCCCACGTGCCTGGGAGGGGAGAGGGGAGGGAGGGAAGCACAGGTCCCTGGTGCTGATTAAACAGCAGGGGACACTTGCAGAGGAAGGAAATGGAAAGAGGATCAGGAACTGCATCTGCCTGAACCTCAGGCAGTTAAAACAAACTCAGCCTCAAGCTCTTTTCTTCTCAGTTTCAGGTCAGGCTTTTCTAAGCACCTGGGAGGTGCATTTTAGGATCCAAGCAGAAAACTGACTTAATTACTTTAATTATTTTAAAAAAATAATTATTAATTACTGCTTTTTAACATTAAAGCCAAACAGGCACAGAACTCAGTGTCTCATGACAGCACAGATGTTTTAATAGAAACAAGAGGCTTCAGAAACATTATTGCTCATCCTTAATGAGTTTAACACACACAGGGCTCAGCACGTTTCCTTTGGAAAACCTTCCTGCGTGGTTGACTCCAGAAGGAATTGCAGTGCCTGGGCCCTGAGGTAGGGAACACCTTTTCACTGCTAGTTACAGGAGGGGAAGAGAAGGTGAGGGTCAGTCAGAACATTGAATCCCTTGGAAAGAGGCCATTTCCAGCACTGTCAACTTCCCAGCAGCCCCTAATTAGGGAGAATTCGCAGGAATAAATAAACAGGCAGTGCTACAAGCGTGCACTCCACTTCCAGATGTGCGTGTCTCATTTCCACGTGGTGTCCGGGGCAGGGCTGGAAACTCCATCCAAGGGGAGGAGGCGGGCACAGCCCGGCCCCTCCGCAGCCCCACGGGCACAAATCCCACCCATCCCGCCTCCCCCACAAACCCCANCCCCCACACACCCCAGCTGCCCTGGGCACTGTCCTTCACCCCTCCAGTGCTCCCCATCCCTCTCCCATCACAGGTGGCCACCAGACCCCCGTGGGACCCTCCCAGGGAATCGCCTCCTGCAGCCCCTGCTGCCCCCTCAGCCGCCTGCTCACGACCTTTTCAACCCAAAACTTTCCAGTCATAAATATACCAGCCTCATGGCAGGAAACTTGCTGTTCTTATGCTTCTGCCCTGCTTCTCAGAGAGCCATTTCCAGCAGCTCCTGCTCCCTGGGCCAGCCCCCAGCTGTTTCTCCCCACTCCTCCGAGATATTCCAGGCACACAGCAAAATCTGCTGCAGCATCAAGACCCTAAAGCTCCCTGTAAAGGCTCACAAGCTGCAGGTCCGGCCTCAGGGGCAGCTCTACCTCCTGATCTCCCTGCTTACCATCAAAGGTTTTATTATTATTATTCCTTTTTGACATAAAGCAGTTTGATAAGAACAATTCCCAGATGGAGCCGCAGCCCCACACCCACTCAGCTTCCTCTGGGCAGCATGGACACGGTGTGGGAGCTCACTGCACAGCAGGAGGAGGACACAAGGGCAGGGGGAGAGGAAGGAGAGGAAGAATGAACACAATTTTCCTTTCCTTTTAAAGGTTTTGGCAGACAGCAGTGAGGTGTGATCATCAGATCCCCACAGCACCGAGCACCACTGGTGGCTTCCCTCTGCTCCAGCTCCACCACACAGGGATGGGGAAGGTGCACAAGAGGACAGGAATTGCTGTCAAAGCCCATGGGGTGTCCCCATGCAGATGGGATTGTGGGTGCCCTGCAATGTCTGGCCAGGGGAAACATCCTCAGCTCCACCTCTGCTCCCTGGGAGAGCCTGGCAAGCCTGACATGGGCACACATAAAATCAGGCAGGATTGGTGCTGTTGAACTGCTGAGCTCAAGGAGGGCAAATGGGAAAGAGATGAAGAACCCTGGGGAGCAGCTGTCCTCAGCATGGGCAGGCTCTGCCTTGGCTGGTCCATCTCATCAAACCACCCTCTTGAAAGTCTGTCACAGCCCTCTCAGAATTGCACAAAACACACTCAAGGCAAGCCAGATCCCAGGATAACCCCAGACACATCCAAAGCAACTCCCACTAACCAGATCCCAGGATAATCCCAGACACATCCAAGGTTAATTCTCACTAACCAGATCCCAGGATAACCCCACACACATCCAGGGTAATTCCCACTAACCAGATCCCAGAATAACCCCAGACACATCCAAGGTAAATTCCACCAACCAGATCCCAGGATAATCCCAGCAGTATCCAGTGATGGATGGAGCCAAACTGTGCTGGGCACCACTAAAGAAGCAGCCCTGAGCTGTGGGTGCAAGGAATCCACCCCAAGCACAGGAGGCAGCCCAGGAGCTCAGCCTGCAGCTGCCTCTCCTGCAGGAAAAGCACGGCCAGGGGAATGCAGAGCCCCCTCCAAGCAGGTCTCTCACAGCACACCAGCTTTTGTTCCCCAATCCACCTTGCAGATAGCCAGCACTGCCTACTCAGCATCTTCTACAGATGCTGATTTAAAAATCTGGAGTAAAAAAATAAAAAGCAATGAGTCAATGTTTTTAGGGGAATTTCCTTCGGTTTCCTCTCCCTTTCCCCTGCTCAGCCCTGCTGCCTGAGGCTTCCCTGCTGCAGGGCACTTGTTCCTGCTGAGATTAAATCATTGCTGCAGGAGAGGAGTGATGCTGTCACCAGCCCCTCAGGCTCAGCCTGCCTGCTGGAACAGACTGTCACACACCCAGCCTCACCCTGAGCAGGACAACACCTGGGCTTCCCCTCCACCTGCCCCAGTGCAGCTCTCCAAGAGCCACAGCTGGCACACACGGCTGGGTGCTGGGGATTTCAGCCTCCAGAGACAAAAGAGGGTTGAAAAAATAGAAAAAAATCAGCTGGGAGATGTGCTGCAAGCAGGCCAAAAGCAGGGGCCATGCAGAGTTTCCCTAAATGGGCAAGAGGCCCGTGAGCACTGTGGGGGCAGAGCACCAGGCACGGAGAGAGGGCACCAAGCCAGCAGGGAGAGGGGGAGATCTCCAGCGAGCAATGCAAGGGGAGAGAATCTCCCACTGGCAGCCCCCCAGGGGCAGTAAAACCCTGGCATGGGCTGAGTTTGGGGGGCTGGAGCAGGGCAAAGCTCAGCAGCTGAGCTGCCCCCAGCTGTGGGACACAGGGCACACAGCCTCTGGCTGGGCAGTCAGCTCTGACACTCGTGTTTCCAAATGAGCAGAGCTGAGGTCAAATGTCCTGAAGGAGCAGAGCTGGCCCTGCTCCTCTGCAGTGACAGCCAGGGCTGGGCTCTGTCTCAGCCCAACCTTTTTGTGCCCATAAACCCCCCTGGCTAAGCCCAGCAGGGGAAGGGGAACAGGGCAAATTCTCCATTCCAAGATGTGCTCAGTGCCATCACAGGAAGCCACAAGGAGGTCGTGTTTATCTCTTCTGCCATCTCCAGACTGCAGGCACACTTGCCACCCCATCACCCACTCCCTCTTTGATGAACTCAGCATTACTGTGCTGACTTTTTTTATTGCTTCATTTTACCAAGTGCCCATAATAACCACACCAGCTCAGGGAGCATTGGACTTGATGTTCCACCAAAAGAATTAAACTGCCCTCTTTTACGAGAAGTTAAAATAAGGTAGAAACTAAATCTGAAATGTTTTTTCCTTATAAAGGAATGACAGGAGGAAAGAGCTGGATGCATTAAGCATCAGCAGGGACTGGCAGTGTCTATAAACTCAGGGATGTTGTTATTCCCACACAAGTAATCACAGACAGACCGACACAGCCAGGTTTACCTTGACACAAGGGAATAAACTGGGCTCTGTCCTTGAATAACTTCCTTCTCCCCACACCTCCAGAAAAACCCCCTGCACCACAGAACTCTCAGGTTGGTTGGCCCAACAACCAGATGCCATTCCTGAGAGACCAATAAAACTGCCCTGCTGCCTCCTTGCAGCTCTGGGGGCCTGGGGAGCACTCTCCTGCAGAAATGTGTGCCTTGCCTTGTCAGCAGCACCCTCCTGCAAGAAGGACCTGAACCACTGCAGGGACACTGTGCCCACCAGCTCCAGCCACAAGTGGGCACATCCTGCTGATTCTTTTGCTCCTTTTTCTGCCAGGGTTGGTATTAAATGTGCAAGATGGTATTTTTTGTTGGGACTCAGATGTTTATTAGTTCTTATCTATGTCACAGTCTCACAAACCCCGAGTTCTACAGCACTTCACTCCAACAAACTAAAAAATGGAGCCCCATCTCCCTCTCTACAAGGCCTTTAAAGGATCAACTGTCCAATTAAGAAATTACACCTAAATGATTTTTACTTTTAACCCAATAACCAACCACCCATGCCCCACAATGGGGGCTTTTTTATCCAATTACACAAAACCACCCAAACCCATGGAGAAGAAGGTGAAGAAGAAGGATCAGCCTCCACCCTAAAACCTCCATCTTGTTTTATGTATATTACTGTATTCTAAACCCTTAAACTCTAAGTTTTCCACCCTGTGCTATCACACACTTCTATTCAAACTCCACACCCACAATCCCAGTTCTATCATTCCAGTTTGGAAGCTTCTCCACGGCCTCAGGTCAATGCAGTGTTCTCTTGGGGGTCAGTGCCTGTCAGCACAGAAAGTCTGAAATTCTCAGCATCCAGGTCCCCAACACATCCCAACCAAGGCCATCTCCTCTGCTCCACTTTGGGAGGTGCTTTCCAGACAAACCTTCTCCACAGCGCCTGCCTGGAGCTTGGGAAAGCATCTCCTGCCAGCTGGAGGCCAGACAGCAATCCCTGCACTGCAGAGAAGTGCTAACAGCCCTGGGCACTGACTCAGACCTGGTGACCCGGGGCAGGACTGAGCTGTCCCTGTTGTCACCATCCCCTGCACAGCCCAGGCACCCAGCTCTGGAAGAGGATGCTCTCACGCAGCTCTGGTGAGCCAGGCCTCCTGGAAGCAGCCAGAGGCCAATTTGCACATAAACAGCCAATTAGTTGGAGAAAGAGATGCCCACTTGGTCACTTGCCAGTCTGGAGACAGATTTAAGACATGCGGGAATTCAATCTCCGGCCCAGATATCGCTGTGGCCAAACAGGCCACCTCCTCTGCTGGCCTCTGGGAGAGCCTCTGGCAGCACAAGAAAAGGAGTATTTAGCTTGAAAAAACTGGAGGCCGACGAGGCATTTTGCAGCCAAGCTTCGTATAAACACATTGATAATGCTGTTAGCATGGGGCTGGGAGCAGCGGGGCTGCACAGCAACAGCAGGCCTCTGTCTGCCTCAAGAAAGCCCCTTTCTTGCCCTGCACATGTTTAATCCATGATCTGTGTGTGCTGCCAGCCACAGGCACAGCAAAACCTGCTCAGCTCATCTGTCTCCTGCACACCCAGGGGTGTGAGCGAGGCAGAACCGCAGGGCTCGCTCACAAACCCCTCTCTGCTCGAATTTCAGAATTTCTGCAGTGAAACCTCCACCCTGTCCTCAGCAAACACTTCCCCAGAGCCTGACACACAGGTGGAGGCCAGGGGTGTGCAGCAGCCTCAGCAGCCTCAGGTCAGAGGTGGGGAAAAGCTCCTGTGTGAGCAGCTTTGATGGGGCTCATCTCAAACAGACTCCTGGGCAAGAAGACACATTTCTGTGCCCTGCGTTGGAATCATGGCATGGTGGGGGTGGAAGGGACCTTTGAAGGACATCTAGTCCAACCCTCTGCAACAAACAGGCTGGTCTTCAACTAGATGGTCTTCAACATTGCTCAGAGACCTGTACAGCCCCTCCAGGGGACACATCTGCGCCCTGCTGCCTCACAGGCAGAGTTGGGATGTGTTGGAACCCTGGGCACTGAGAATTTCAGAATTTCTGTGCACTGACCCCAAGGAGAACACTGCATTGACCTGAAGCCGTGGAGAAGCTTCCAAAATGGAATGACAGAACTGGGATTGCGGGTGTGGAGTTTGAACAGAAGTGTGTGATATCACAGGGTGGAAAACTTAGAGTTTAAGGGTTTAGAATATAGTAATATATATAAAGCAAGATGGAGGTTTTAGGGGGGAGGCTGATCCTTCTTCTTCACCTTCTTCTCCATGGGTTTGGGTGGTTTTGTGTAATTGGATAAAAAAGTCCACATTGTGGGCATGGGTGGTTGGTTATTGGGTTAAAAGTAAAAATAATTGAGGTGTCATTTCTTAATTGGACAGTTTATCCTTCAAAGGCCTTGTAGAGAGAGAGATGGGGCTCCATTTTTAGTTTGTTGGAGTGAAGTGCAGTAGAACTCAGGGTTTGTGAGACTGTCACATAGATAAGAACTAATAAACATCTGAATCTGAACAAGAAATTCCATCTTGTGCATTTAATCCCAGCCCTGGCAAAAAGAGGCTAAGACTCGACACTGGGGGACAATCCAGCACCAAAACTCAATGTCACCTCTTGTTCACAGAAACTTTCATGCCCCTACGTCCCCTCTGCACCTCCCAGAGAGGGGCTGTCCCAGCTCTGTGGGCAGGAGACAGCCTCACCAGCCACAGGATCAGAGCATCACAGAATTCACAGAATCACTGGGTTGGAAGAGACCTTCAAGATCATCGAGTCCAACCCAGCCCCAACACCTCAACTAAACCCTGGCACCCAGTGCCACATCCAGGCTTTGTTAAACACACCCAGGGATGGTGACTCCACCACCTCCCCGGGCGGCCATTCCAGAACTTTATCACCCTTTCTGTGAAAAACTTTTTCCTGATATCCAACCAGTATTTCCCTTAGCACAGCTTGAGGCTGTGTCCTCTGGTTCTGTCAGTGCTGCCTGGAGAAAGAGACTGACCCCACCTGGCCACAGCCACCTTTCAGGAGCTGTGGAGAGTGATGAGGTCACCCCTGAGTCTCCTTTTCTCCAGGCTGAGCACCCCCAGCTCCCTCAGTGGTTCCTCACAGGGTTTGTATTCCAAGCCCCTCACCCCTCACCCTCGCTCTGCTGAGGATTTGGGACACTTGCATTCACCTTTGGTCACATTGGTGCAGTCCCAGAATAAAGCCTGGGTGCCCATCCCTGGCAGATCTGCCTTGATGTGGCTGTCACTCTGATTTGTGGCTGTCACTCTGATTTGTGTCTCTCAGCAGCTTTGCTGACTGCTTCAGAAAATGCAGGTTTGTGCAGCTCCTGTCCCTCCTGAGCCCAGCCAGCCGTGCACTGCCTGCAGCCATCTCCCACTGCAGGGGACACAGACACGAAATGTCCTGGCACGGGGGACAATGGCAGCACGAGTCAAGCTCCTGGAAATGCACTCATGAAGACACTCCTGGAGCTCAAAGAAACAGCCCTTCCCCCTCAGCTCCTGCTGCCACCCTGCATCCCTCACACCTGCTGGCCACCTGCCACCATCCCAGAGTCACGCCTGTGTCACCATAAACATTTTATTGTAACTATGGAGCAAGCACTCGAGGCACAATGAATATTCATGCTGCCTTCCACAGCCCTGAACTGGGGTCCCAGCACAGCACAAGCTCTGCAAAGCCTTCCCCAGCCTCTCACAAGGCACTAAAGTGTGGGAGTTGAACAAGGATCAGCATTATCCACTAAACCACAGGATGAGCTTTGCAGGAACTGGCAGGCTGGATTGTTTCCAGTTGCTAAAGAAGGCAAATAGTCCAGGCCAGTTCTCTCCCAGTGCCAGATGTGTGGAGCATTTGCAGACTTGAGAATGTGAAGACACCCCATCCCCATCCTGAGAACCAGGCACCCTCACACACCCCCAGCAATGCCTGTTACTCAGAGGCAGAGTGGCACTCTCAATCCTCTCTATCTTCTTATTTTATTCTTTTTATTTTCTCTTCTCAATTCTCAAACAATCCTCTTTATTTTCCTGAATTAGGCATTAAAAGAGCATTTTGAAGACAGTGGTTTCCTTCTAGGTCTTGCAGGCTGATAGAGAGAAGAGCTGGCAAAACTCAGGGAAGGTTGTCAAAGGAATAAAGCAAAATAAACCCCTCACCTTAGAAGGAAACAGCTACAGCCTCTGACAAAGGAATAAAGTAAAATAAACCCCTCATCTTATAAGGAATCAGCCACAGTCACAGTGCAGCACAGGCTTTGCCTGGGAAGAGCTGATGGAGTTCACATCATGCAACACAAGGATGATTACTGGGGATGAACTGGGCATCTTCCAGGGAGAAACATCCCAAGCCAGACACAATTCTATGTGTTCCACATGGTCTGGAGCTTCCAGAAAAGTTTCCCACCCCAAAGACAAGGACCTCTTTGCATTTTATCACCACTCCTGATCTTCTACATGACAATAACTCTGTCTTTTAACCACATCCAAAGACAGACTGCATGTCTGTATCTTTCCTCTATCACAAGGGCTCCCCCAGCCCATACCAGTCACACAGGGATGAATTTCCAGACCCAGCAGACTTTCAGCATTTACAGATCTCCTTGGCCTGCCTTTTGGTGTGTCTCCTGAGGGAGCTGTGCAGCTCTCCTGGAGCAGCACTGGAAGACCCCACATCCATCAAACTACCCAGACCTCAGTTTTGAGAACAACAAAGTCTTCCACCCTGGCACTGAAAGGACCCCACTATGTGTTAACTGTGCCTTTGCTTCCTTTGCCTCTGACCCTCACACCCAGAGCTGGGAGCTCCTCACAGCCAAGCCCAGTCAATTTGAGCACTGCCTCAGCTCGAGAGCCAAGGAAACCCCTGTGGATTACAGCCACGTGCTGTCAGAAAGGCACAGAGAGCCAGAAATCACCCAAAGGGCCAGGCCCTGTCACAAACTTATTGCTACTCTCCTTCCCCGAGGGAGCTGGAAATCTCAGCGTGCCCTGGCCTCAGGGCAAGCCCATGAACTGCAGCTCCTCAAAGCCCACGTCCTGCTGCTCCACTTCCCCACTCCACCCAGCCCCAGGAGCTCCCAGAGGTGTGGCATCCTCCTTTGCCTGCCAGCTCGGAGATAAAGCTCCACTCCTACGCCTTCCTTGGGAGAAAAACCTGCTCGTGGTGGAGCGGGAGCGCAGCATCCCGAGCTGCTGGAAAGTCACATCTGCAGCAGGGCGCTGGGAAGGCACAGGGAGCTCAGACACTCAGGTGGAGCCACACAAGCAAATCCAAACTCCTGGAGATGACCCTGCTGACCTCTCCCTGTGTGTGGGCCAGCTCCCAACACCTCCAGCAGCAGTGGGCACTGGGATGGCCCAAAGCCACCTCACACCCCACAGCGGGATCCCCGTGGCCTTGTGGCTCCCATCCCTTCCCAACGTGGCTCCCATCCCTTCCCAACCTCACAGAGCTGCCAAAGCTTCTGGAGCAGCCCTGCCTCTTGCAAGGGACTGTCAGCAGTTTGCAGATTGCATGTCCCAGCCTCGTGTAGGAGAGAAGGATGTTTATGTAACCCTCGGAAAACGCCGAGCGCAGCAGGATTCCCCGGGAAAACGCGTTCGGCTGCGGGAGCTGCTGCAGCCCTGACAGCCACGTCAGCCCAGATCTCTGCCCTTAACTCACAGCAATAAAAGGGCAGCTTCCTATTTAATGGAAAATAGCAAAGTCCTTGCGATGCAAGATGTTCTTGTTCACGGCAGAGGCAGATGATGAGCACACTATTAAATTCAAGTGGCCATTTCCAGCGCTTCCTGAGAGAGCAGCTCCCCACAGAGCCAATTCTGCATCTCTGCTGGAAAACACCAGGTTTGTTCATTGTTATTAGTTTCTCTTTATTGTTTTTAAAGGCAGTTTCTTTTCCAGGCCAGTAACAGGACTGAAAACCAGCCTGGCTTTATTGCTTAAGTCCATGCAATACCAATGAGAGGGCTGTGAAGGGAATGTTTTTGATGGGTTGTTTTGATGATGGATCTGACATACCTGCTAGGAAAAAGAAAATCTTATTTGTGAGCAGCAGTCTGCCTTGGAAAGCAACTTTACAAATATTGGCAGCTCCTGATGTTAATTAACTTTCCTAACAATGAGAAAAGTACTAAAAGCATCCAAAATGCAATGAAGAACAAGCCAGGCACCTGGGAATCAACATGTAAAGAACCTGGAGGGAAACGGGAGAGGCACTGGGAGCTGAGAACCCCGGGCAGGCAGAGGTGGGAATGGCAGGGTTTCAGATGGAGGTGATGCCTCCACACCTCACCTTCACCATCCTCACACAGATTACCACACTCTGCACGTCCCCAGACACTGCTGACCTCCACAGTTCAATGCAATTCCTATTTAATATTTAAGTAGAGAAGGAAACGTGAGAGACAGTTCAATTAACTCAAACAGCTTCTCCCAGGTGGCCAGAGGCAATCAGGGACCAGTCCTGCTTCTGCTGGTCCTTCCCAGCTGCACAAAGATTGTGCATTACCACCTGAAGGGATGCAGGGAGAAGAAGCAACCTGAATTTCAACTCAAAACACGACATGAACTTCTGCCAAAGTTCAGGCAACCTCTGCCCCCTGAAGCTATCCTTGGGTTCACCCTGGATTTGAAGCCAGCACAGTGGAGTTTGTCAGGAAAAGCTGACACTTCAGATGCACTCCTGTGTCAACAGCTACAACATTTTATTTCACGGGGAAAGATTGTCCTGTCCCAGCCAAGGTGCCTTTGAACAGAGTGTCCAACACAGAACGGATTTCCCATGATTTATGTTGGGCAATGCTCGCTGCTGCCAGGGCACAGAGGGGCTCCCAGCAGAAAGAGGGCACTGACAGCCACCAAAACAACCTGCAGCCTTGAATGAGAGGGAGCTGGCAAAGAAAAGAAGTAGATGTTCAGGTTTGATGGATAATTAGTGCTGTAGGGTGAATCCTTCAATGCAGAAAAATGGGTGCCCTGCTGTCAGCCCCTTGTTTGGATTCACATCTCTCTGTGAGCAACAAGCAGCAAAATAAAACTTTTCTTATTATCACAGAATCACAAACTGGTTTGGGTTGAAGGGACCTTTAAGATCATCTTGTTTCAGCCCCTCTGCCATGGGCAGGGATAACTTCCACTATCCCAAGCCCTGTCCAACCTGGCCTTGGACACTTCTAGGGATGGAGCACACACAGAGTCTGGCAGAGGAGCAAATCTTGGGCGAGCAGGCAAAGCTGAGCTTTACCAGAGACAGAGCAGGGCTCAGGTCTCTGCTGGCCTGCACCAGGAAACTGCACACAGACAGAGGAGGGAGAGAAAGGCAAGGAGCCAAGAGAGGGAGAGCTCAGGCTGAGACCCCACCCTTGCTGCTCAAACCCCCCTGATACCCCTCCTGCTGCCTCTGAGGCCCTTTTCTCCAAAATACCTTTTCTTCCTGCAGCCCTGCAGCACTTGTGTGATTCCCACAGCTCTCTGGCAGCCCTTCGGCCCCCATGACCAAACCAGCTCTGCATCACCCACTGCCAAATATCCCCTTCCTCCACCCCTTGTGCCTCTGGCTGTCACTTCTGCCCTTGTGCAGGGCAAGTTTCCTCTCCAGCTGCAGACTAAGGGCCACTCTCTGAGCAGTCTTGAGATGAGGAGGGAGCTGTGGGGCTGTGACAGAGGTGAGCAGAGGACACCAGAGGTGGGTCTTACCCAATCTGGGGATCAACCATGAGATGAAGAGCAGTTTGAACACCCCAGCTGCTGCACAGCCCTGGTGCACAGGGGTACCCATAGCAAGACAACACCAGTGCCATGCCACAGCCTCTTGCTGTATCATTTTGGAGCAAGGCCAGGAGCAGGATCCAAACCACACAGCTCCGTTGGTGCTCAGGGCACCATGTGAGACTCAGCAACATCCCCCATGGCCTCAGAGCCCAGCACCACCAGGAACACCAGTTACTGCAACAAACTGGTGAGCAAAGGGGAGAAACAACCTGCACTCCAACAGGCTCCCCCAGTGGGTGTCTCCAGGGCTGAAGAGGCACAGGAACAGGATCCAGGAATGGCCCTTCTGGATGGAAACACCGCCCACAGCACTCGGCTCTGCTGCGGAGGGGAGCGGGGAGGGAAGGGTTTCCTGGTCTGTGGCCAACACTGCTGTTTATGGAGGATATGCCTTCCCCAGGGTGTGTTTCAACAGAGCACGAGACTCACAGTTTCATAGTTCACTTTCCCTCTCCACCCACCAGGAACTTCTCATATATTCTGGAAAAAAAACCTACTCCAAAACAGCCAGCAGCTCACCAGCCTCAGTGGTTTCCAACCAGGCTCCCCTCCCTGAGGAGCAGCTGTCAATACAGAGATCAACCAGGGCTCTTCAGGCAGCTAAAGTCAGGTTTGACCAGTTCTCCACTTGAATGGATCAAAGAATGCAAGAAAGGGGAGAACTGGGAAATATTTTAGGTGCTGAAGCCCTCTTCATGGCCCAACAGCTTATCTGCTCTCAAGGTTGCCTGCTTTGCTTCTATCTTGTTAAATCTGTGAACAATTAAACACAAACCCTCTTGGTGAGTGTTCCTGGAAAGGCAGCTCCAGCCTTGTCACTCTACAGAGCCAAGAAAAGCCACAGGGGGAAGGAAAACAATTAAGCAAAACTAAAAGTTTCAGGGTTGGGGAGGGAGAACTGGGGGAAATGGAAGGGCCCTACAGGATCATCCTCATTTCCAGGAAAGAGAGGGCAAAGTTTAAATACTTCAGCAGAAAACAGGGAAGGGATGACCAGGTTTATGGGCTCTTCCATGTCCCCAGGGAACAGAGGAGGTCAGATGGCTCTGGCTGATGAGAGGGGCAGGCCAGGGGCACATCAGCCAGTGCTGAGTGGTGCTGTAGGTGTGAACACAGCCCTGGCAGCACCAGCATCTCCCCAGGGGAAGTTCTGCCTGTGCCAGCCTGAGAGATGGACATGGCCAGCAGAGAATAAATCCCTCTCTTTGGCTCACAGCCCCCAGCAGAGACAGATCCAGTGGGAACAACTGTCTCCAGCCTGATGTCCACCTACAGCCCAGCCCCACATCTCAAATTAGCAGCAGCCACTGCCCACAGCCCGGAGGGAGCCTCAGCCCAGCCCTGCCTGGGGCTGCTGACACATCCCAGGGTCAAATTCCCAGCTTTATCACCACAAATCCCTCGCAGCTGCCTAGCAGCAGATCCTGAAGTGCCAAGGAAAAGCGGAAAGCATCCACCTCATTTTCCATCTAGGAAGTGAGAGCACACGTGTTAGATGATTTACACAAGGGCACGGAGGGATTCGGGGGAAGAGCAGGAAGAGGACTCCAACAGCCCCTGCTTTAAAGTGCCACGAGATCATTCCCTCCTGCTGCTGCTTAAATCCTGACTCACTAGAAAATAAAAGCTGTGCCAGAAAGCAAATCTGTTCAGGAGAGGGGAACCCTGATGTTTTAGGATTGGGGCACCCCTCTGCTTTCAGCACTGTTGTGATAAACATTGTCCATTTTACTGAATAAAACCCCTCCCTATAAGGACATAAATCAGAATTTACTGTCCTCNTCTCCCCAGGGGAAGTTCTGCCTGTGCCAGCCTGAGAGATGGACATGGCCAGCAGAGAATAAATCCCTCTCTTTGGCTCACAGCCCCCAGCAGAGACAGATCCAGTGGGAACAACTGTCTCCAGCCTGATGTCCACCTACAGCCCAGCCCCACATCTCAAATTAGCAGCAGCCACTGCCCACAGCCCGGAGGGAGCCTCAGCCCAGCCCTGCCCAGGGTCAAATTCCCAGCTTTATCACCACAAATCCCTCGCAGCTGCCTAGCAGCAGATCCTGAAGTGCCAAGGAAAAGTGGAAAGCATCCACCTCATTTTCCATCTAGGAAGTGAGAGCACACGTGTTAGATGATTTACACAAGGGCACGGAGGGATTCGGGGGAAGAGCAGGAAGAGGACTCCAACAGCCCCTGCTTTAAAGTGCCACGAGATCATTCCCTCCTGCTGCTGCTTAAATCCTGACTCACTAGTAAATAAAAGCTGTGCCAGAAAGCAAATCTGTTCAGGAGAGGGGAACCCTGATGTTTTAGGATTGGGGCACCCCTCTGCTTTCAGCACTGTTGTGATAAACATTGTCCATTTTACTGAATAAAACCCCTCCCTATAAGGACATAAATCAGAATTTACTGTCCTCAGTTCTAAACCTCAGCAGTTATCTGCTTTTTACAGCCAGACACAACCTTTCAGAGGTAAAATTCAAGTGGACACCTAGAGGGTGAAGGGACATCCCTGGGACAGGGGAGAAGTGATGCAGATGTGGGCAGGGGGGAGCTGGAAGGAGGCTGGAGCGGGGAT
>VXBC01013055.1:0-12115 GCA_013399945.1 Ploceus nigricollis
GTATATATATATATATATTCTTATCCAATGAAATCCTACAGAAGAAGATACAGAAAAGAGGGGAAAGCCACTTATGTCATAGACAGTGGGTCACGGACTGTGGGGCTGTGTGGGGCATGTGCAGGGCTCTCTGTCTTTGGCTGCCCTTGCCTTGTCCATGCTTTCTTCCTGCTCCTGCTGCTCCTCTGGGTATTCAAATGGTCCCAGAACCATAAGCACGGCCTTAACCACCTCCGCCTGTCCAATATCATTATAGTCCAGGAATACAGGAACATCAGCTGTTTGACTGTGCACGCTGTGTCCCGGCCTCTCTGTCCCTTCTGCTGAGGCTGGCAGATACTGGGCTGTGTCCTGGAGAACTGAGCCATTGGCTCTGGGGCTGTAGGGGACATAGGCTAGTCTCTCTTCCTCTGCTCCTCTGGCTTTTGCTCCCATCTCTTCAACTACACTTTGTTCCTGCTCCCACAGTTCTTCTGGCTCATCAAAGGGTCTCTGGACCACAAGCACAGCCTTCTTAACCACCTCTGTCCATACAAAGTCATGGTAGTCCAGGAATACTGGTGCATCAGCTCTTTGGCTGTGCATACTGGGTACTGGCCTCTTTGTCCCTTCTGCTGGGGCTGTTACCCTCATCCCCTCACCAGTGCCTTGTTCCAGGTCCCCCTGTTCTTCCATGTGCTCCCCAGATCCCTGGATCTGAAGGCAGGTCCCGCAGGTGGTCCTGCTTCTGTTGCTTCCGTCATGCTCACTTGCAGGTCAGGCTCTGCTTCTGGCAGCTGCTGGCCAGGACCCTGTTTCACAGGAGGCTCCTTTTCCAGGTCCTCAGCCCTGATGGACTAGGCTGGCTCTGGCACAACCTCTTGGCAGCCTGTTGGCTGCTGCCTCTTTTGCTCTCCTTTTCCTTGGGCAGCTGTTAGGCCTGCAGAATGCTCAGCGCCTTCCTGCGCCACACCTGGCTCCCTTCAGCCAGGGCATCCAGGAAATTAGACAAAGGGATGGTGTAGCTGAGGGCCTGCCCTGGGTCTGGGCTAGCTGCTGCCTGCTCCCCCACCAGAGAGGGCTCTTCCTGAGCTGCTGGGCTGGCAATGGTTGTGCTACCTTATCCTTCATGCTCTCTATCTGGGGGACATTCCTGCATAACAGTCCAGAACTATGAGAAAGGGTGGAGAGGAAGGAGATGCCGTTATTTAATCCTGCGTTTGTCCAACAAACACTCCTCATCTACGAGCAGCAAGTTTTATTTGGGAAGCGAGAAATCCTCAGCCAGTGTAGGACGTCACGACAATATCATGAGGCATCTCTTTCTCCACATGCTCCTGCCTCTGGAGTTCATGTCTTCCTTTGGCCTTTCCAGCCACTTACAAGCTTTTCCTGACTCTCCCTGACATCCACTCATTCAAAGTCCTGCCAGAATTCAGGGCCTCTTCTGAATTGCTGTAAAGGCTGCAAAGGCTGTTGGAGGCTGCACTCTGCACTGTGGCACACATGACACTGACTTTTGGAGGACTTTTAGAACTGGACATCACTCCCTTTTGTGGAATTCTGGAACTAGATCTGATTTGAGCTCAACAAGCCAGCTTTTGACAGGGGATGCCTCTAATTAACTGCAATCCTTTTCATTCCCTTCTCCGATCTAAGGCACTTTTCTTCAACACACTAAAGAGGGTACAAACGAGTCAGGTCACAACACAGGGATTTTTTTTGCCCCGTTTGTCCTTGAGGATTTAAAAAGAATGCCTTGGATCAAGGCATGTAAGCACTGCCAGGACACATTACAGAGACAGCTCAAGATGTTGGCAAAGCTGTGGAGGGAACAGGGCCTCATTCCAGACAGAAGCTAAACAAATTGTTTGTATTGGTGCTTGATCCAAACAAAATACACAGCTCCTCCACATTTGACTGAAAACTGGGTTTGCCTTAGCTGTACTTTCAGCTCTCAGTCCATGTGCCAGGCTAACACGAGTAACATACCCAAGAGATGCTCTTTAAGCTCATGGACAGTAGGACAAGAACTGTTTTTCTTCCCCTTCTGCACATGTTACACACCACTAGATGGCATTCAAAGCATGAGCCACAAATTTCACTGAAGACTTGGCCAGGGTTTCCTTGACCTCATTAGTAACAAGTTAAGGGAAGCCATTATGTGCCCAGAAGACCATGATGTTTTATTCTGTGAAACCTTAAATAATGATATTTATGCCTCAAGGGAGGCTTGAAACAGAAGTTATCTGGCTAAACGGCATTTCTCTCTCTATGGTGCTGTGAAAAGCAGGGATTGTGGATTAAATGAAATATAAAATAACCCAGACATGTTCTGATGAAAAAAATAAATAATGAAAATGGTGGGGAAAAGTAGAAGTCTGTGGAGATGCAAGCTACAAATGTACATTCTACATACACATGCGTAGCAAGTATACGTATTTCATCCCTACACCTATGACTCTTGACAGAGCCAAGAACAGAAAGCCTGGATTCCAAACAAAACCAAGCCTGGACAGACATCGTGAGCTCAGATTTTTTTAATCTATCTGAAACTATTTTTGATTCCTACAGAAAATAATTTTTATTTAAAAATACAGGGTCCATAGTTTAAAAACGAGAAGAATAAGGTCCTAATTCTAGTACAATGCAGAAAAACATCCTCAGGTTTCTGCTTTCTCTCTCTTCTCAGAACTTCCTTCTCCTCTTCAGGCTCACACAAATAACAATACATGTACCTACATTAAGTTTCAAAGAGAATATATGACATGGTGGCTGCTAGGAGATACCTCCAGCTAGCCCTATCTCCTGGCCTGTGCCAAGAGTGGCCGCTCCCTCTCCACCCCTAGGGTCGGTCTGNCACACCACCACAAATATATATGCAAGATGCAGGCAGGTAGGCATGTTCAGATGTAGTTTATGCTACCTTGGTGCATTTTTTTAAAAGATTTAGCAGGACCACTGGGAAAACCAGGGGGGACACTGCTCCTGATTCCGTGTTCCCAAGAGTATTCTCAATTCAACCTGTGCCAAGAGAACATGGAAAAACAGCTTTATGTCAGCTCTTACAGAGCCTATAAAGATGAGTTATTAGTCTTTGTATGCAGTTACAGCCTTTGTGTTGTAATAGTGAAATCACAGACCAATAAACTATTAAAAGCATCTGTAATCAAAATAGGGAACCTAGTCTGTTTTCCAAGAACATGAATAAAATAACATCTCAGAAAGACAAAAAAGACAGGGCACAAATAAGGGCATAAGCACATGTTTCTGAAGAAGGACGAAGACATGGCAATGGTCATTATGTCCAGGTTTTTTTCCCAGTGGTCTTGATTCATCATGGAGCAAAAGCCAGATTGTTAGAAGCTGAAGAGAAAAGGATGAAGTTCTAGGCTGGTGGAACATATTGCCCTATGGAGTACAGAGAAAAACAGAGACCAGAGTAAGTAAGGAACTGGTCACTGAGGAAGCCAGAATTTCTGTTTTGATTTTTCAAAGGTTTAAATTCCTTTACTGCATGAAGTACTTAAAAAGTAGGCAACAAATGCTTTCAATGATAGTGAGGTCTCTGTGTTTCTCATGTAAGTCTGACTTCACTGTGATATGTAACCCTTTCCACAAAAATCAGCATTCACAATTTATATTTTATGACCTACTTAAAAGACTGCATAGATTTTGTTACATTGAAACACATAGAGGCCAAAATATGTAAATAATTCAGGTACTTCATGTGCAGCTGATTCTCTGAGCAAAGCACAACAGAAAATTCATTATGCTGATATTTTTAGAAATGCCACAGGCATATGGATACATGGAATCCCCATTGAACTGTATTGACACTTCCTTAGCATGGAAACCTTTAGACACCTTTCAAAACAATGTATTGTTGAAAAAGAAAAGATGAAACATTCAATACAGCTCAGTGTAGCACAGTGGTCTTTGTAACACAACATCTGTATTACCTTTCCTCATTAGCTTCAGGGGCACGTGAAATTATATTGGATTGTTGCACTTACTTCAATAAAATGAATACAAGCAGTAGATTATTACATGTTTTCACTTCAACTAGATTAGAAGGAGTAGAATACATATAGGAAACCACACTGCTGGTAAAGGAAAATTCGTTTGGATATTTAATGTGAGCACCATACAGAGAAACCTTACCCTGTCTCTTTTTTTTAAACTAAATTTAAAATATTTATTGTTTCCTTACAAGTAGATTTCAAGCGTGAGGGTAGATTAGTTACCTGGAATAGATCTGGTAGGATGTGCCTAGCTTATTTTAACCCATTCATGAGGATTCTTATTACAGATTGAAAAGTGAAGAGAATAAAAGAAGTTTATAGCCAGATTAGGTTAGTCCAGATGTTTTTTTCTGTTTTTGTTATTAAGTGATCCCATAAAGCTGCCCAAAGTTGATGGAACAGCAACAGCTTCTATGCCCTTTGTGTGATCTAAAATAACACCTTGAAATCCCTCAGTCTTCACTAAGTCTTGCACTATTTTCAACCAAGTGTGTCAGGCACAATCCACAGAGCAGGTTCTGAGGTGCAGTGTGCACTGCATCCAAGCAGCAGAGGTGTTACCGTTCAAGCTGTATGGCTTAAAGAAGCCCAGAGCTGTTGCTCTGGCTGAGTTAATGAGTTAACTGATCAGAGAAAGCTGCTGAATATGTGTATTTATGAGATTAATTTTTACTTCATAACTCAGTATCTATGTTTTTCTAGCTCCCTTCCTGTGCCCCCTTCCAAACCTAACCTCTCTCTGTTCAGCTTTCCTCTTTGCTTTGAGCGTTTCCCTCACTCTACCCTTTCTCCTTGCCCCTTTAAGTACTCTCTCTCTCTCTCTCTCTCTGCATTCCCACATTCCCTGACTCTTCTAGAAGACTTTTCACCAGGGATCAAACAAGCCTGAACAGTCAAATCCCCTATTAATTGGTGGAGGTGGGGGAAAGGCTGCACAAGCAGCTGCACAGATGAGCCCTGAGTCATGGCAGAAGTTGCAGGCTGATGCTTCTGCAGCTTGGGTGAAGTGAAGGCCAAAGAGTTTGCTCTCCTCAGCCTCAACATGTTTCAGATATTATTGTGTCCTGATACTGAATGTGACTGGGTTTTTCCTGTTTGTCAGGGTAGGCTTGAAGTTCCCCTACTGCCAAGGAAAGGGGCTGGTTGGTACTTTGACCTGGGTAGGTATTGCCACCCAGCAGCAGGACATGGAGTATTTGGCTTTTCTGGCCTGCAGCAAAGGCCAAAAAGGTAAGGCAGTTTTATTTCCCCCAGCAGCCCATGGTCTTTGATGGGTGCCTCGAGTTAGCCCTGTCTCTGTACTACTGAGGCTGCAAATTTTTGAGTATCAAGAAAATTAAGGTAAGAGAGAATTACAGTAGTTTTGTGTCTGAGGCACAAGTCTGAGACAGCCTTTGGTTACATCTGCCTTGTGTCTGGAGTCCATGCCTGAGTCAACTGTATAGAAGTGGTGACATTCAGTAAATCGCTATTTTTTTTACTCGCTGTCAGAATTTAGGTAATAGACCTTAGGGTGGTATTTCTGCAAATTTTAAAGCCCTTCCTTCCTTGAGAGGAATTATTATGGGCTGTTCTATTAGGTTTTCTTGAAACAGTATCCAGACTCCTCACAATACCAATAAATTCATGAAGCACTTGCAAGGTAAGTGGTATCCTGCTAGTAATACTCAGAGCTCAGTCTGAGCTCTTAGTCCACTGCACAAACTGCTGCCCCTGGACCAAGCTGAGAAACTGATTCTATATTAGGATGCTGTGCTTTCTGCAGAAGGTGAGGAAGGATATGATTATGGAATGAACAAGATACTTTGCCTTTGAATTTCAGGAATATTTTTGTCTGTACAGGAATAGTGACATTCAGAGTACATGCTGTCCAGCCTGGTACACAAGCTCTGTGTGAACCAGTTCCAGGTCTAGCAGCATCAATGCAGGACTTTGCAGCCCAGGAGCAGCACCACACCAAGGTGGCTGTTGTTCTGGGATCCAAGCAACTGTTCTGCTGAGAGGTCCATGACAACTCATTGGCATCTGTCAAAGCTCCTGGATTTCTGAGGTGGAACTGTGCAGCACCAGGCAGGGACATGGACTTGGACACACATATTTTTCTGCTCTCTACCCCTCAGGTTTAACAGCTTCTTCTCTGCTTTTTCAACTGTGTCCATCCCAGCTATGTTCCAAAACTGCCATTTGCTCTTTGTGCTGCTCCTGTCCCTTTCTCAGTATCTCAGCATCTTCCCTACTCAGACTGCTGCTCCCTGTCCCAGCCAAGAAGTTCTGTAAGAAATTTTCAACACCAGGTGTCATTCTTGCCTCTGTTTGATCCAGATGGCTTCAGGCCAACATCATTCTCTTTGCTTAAATGAAGGTTTTGCTGCAGCACAGATACATATTTTTATGTTTTTTCATGGTCATGTATGTATAAAACGTCACCCATCCTTCTTTCCTACAAGAAAGGCTCATTGAGGGTGAGCACCTCCCTTGTGAAAATGTGTCACAGTGACCACAAGAACAAAACTTTTCTTTGGATCTTCATAAATGTGATGTTAAAATCTAGTCTTCCAAAGCTTTAAGGTAATAGAATATATGTTACTATTCCAAAAGGAAATATAATAAGGAGAGAAACAGAAACAATAGTTACAGAATCTTAGTAAACACAGTTGGGAGGACTCTTGAGAGATTATCTCATCCTTAGTAATTCTTGCAACAAATACATGTCCACGACTGCTCCTGTCTCTTTGGCAGTCCCTTTCCCAGTACTTCTATTCCCATTAGAACATATACGGCTAAAATTTCTCTTGCTTGAATTGAAGCCTGTTAATTTTTATCATCCCCATTTTGCACAGGTAGCAAAATGTTTGGATGTATAACAACCATTTATTTAGTTTCAGATTATTCTCATGTGCCCTATGAGTCCTCTTTGGGGCATAGAACACAAGACCCTCTGGTCGTTCCTTGCTGGTCATATTTGATCATACTAAATTCTCCAGACTCTTTTAAATTACTTACATCTTTCCTAAGGGCAATACCCAAGCCTGGGACAGATTTCAGCTGAGCCTTACCAGAGCTGCATTGAGCAGAGAGATTAATGCTCTATTATATGCCAATATCCTGTTGTTGCCATGGGCAACAGCAAAAAGGAATAACCAGTGGCTGAGCCCCCTCCCATTAGTGAGGAGAGTATTTGCCATCTAAACAGAATTGAAAGAGATAAGGAAGGCTGTGGAAAGTGGATACAGAAAATAAAATCATCATTTATCTGAGTCCAGATAAATGAACAACTGAGGTAAGTGAAGGCAGTAGCACATGTAAATGAAGAACTGGAAAACTGCAAAGTGGCTGAGCAAATAAAATGTGAACCATTTGCAGATTGCTTAGCTTAGAGGAGACTGCAGTTGTGCACAGATCCTTTTCCAGGTTGCCAGGGCCCAGGCTGTGTGGCCAACAACTTTGTGCTGCGCGTTCACATCTGTGTCCATAACATCTGTGGTGGGGGGCAACTGCCCTAGGGACAGCTGCTCGACTGCCCATATTTTTCACCTTTCACTATTCCCATCTGTACACAGCTTGGAATACTGTTTCCCTCACAACAGCACTGATTTTTGTTTTTTTAACCGAAGTTTATCTTGTAATCTAGTGATCTTCAATTTTCTTTCCGAAGGTTTGCTGCCTCAAAACCTTTCCTCATTTTTTAATTAGTGATGACAATTACTTAGCTTGCCTTTGCTCATTCTGAATGCCATGCTAATTAGTTTGTTTGCCAAAATCATTTTGATTTCCAAACCCACCCTCCAGTCTACTCACTGTCCTTTACATCTTCATTTCAGTGCAGATTAAATAAGCTTCTGACTGTCTGTGCAACTTAGTCATTTTCTTTCTTTAGTGTCAGAGTTTGGAACTGGTACCCTTCAAAACAGTATTTCAGACCAGCTTTATTCCTTGTTGCTTTAGTTCTTGTTTTGTTTCCTCTAGAAGCTAAGGCTGAGAAAGACAGATTTTTAACTGCAACATTTAAATTTTTGTCCCTGCTCAATTTTTACAATAGATTAAATTTCTAAACAACTTCTGATAATTCTAATCCAAATGGTTAGATATTTTTATCTAAAAAATCTATCTATAAAAGGCGTGCAGGTCCCAAATAATGCAGATACCTTTTAAAATTTTGCTGTTAAAAGAATCACTCCTCAGCTGGGAGCAATGTGAAAATTAGGCCACATGCAGTTTCTTTACCTCCATTTTTTAATCCTATCTCAGATGTTCCTAAGTAAGCGTGGCATTGGGATGCATCTTATGCTGTAAAAGAAATAGTGGAATTTGAAGTGGGTGTTAAAACAGGGATCTTAAAATCTTAATTCTCTTTTGGAATTTGACAGGATGGAAATATGTCATGTTCAACACATGTGACTATAAGGAATAGTTGATCTTATTACCTGACTTTATTTACTGTCACTTTTCGAACAAGAAAAACTCTCTAGTCCCCTCTAGACCAGTTGGTCAGCTCATCTCCCTACCTTTTCAGAAAATGCTGCAGTTAGACACAGGTGAAATATTCCTATAGACACAGTACTATGAGTGGTTTTGTTGCATTGACTGGGCATAAGGATTAATGTGGCAAAGAGCCTCTCTAACCCACTGCTGACTCACAGAGAGTTACAAGTTCTCAACACCTTTAAAGATTGGGGCACACTAAAGGATATTTCCTTTACTAGCTCAATCTTGAAAAAAGAGCGATAAACTTAGAAGGAACAGTAGCAAAATATTTCCTGTGGGTCAGATCCATGCAATGAAAGTTTCAAGTCCACAGGCAAAACCAATTTACATCATCTCTGGTCAACTTTTTCAGAATACTTCCTTTCTAAAAATGTAACACTTGATTTTCTCAAACTGACATTACTTTTCATTTCTCCATTCTCTTGTAAAATGCTGTTGAGTTGCATTACCTTTCACTGGATTTTGAAAATTCAAAGTGATTTTCATTGTAGAATTCTCTTCCTTTATTGTTTTCATTAATAGGCTCACTAGATTCAGAAATATGTGCTTTTTTTGAAAAATCTAATTAATTTCTGTTTTCTTCACTTTAGTTGCATAGACTAAAGCTCAATTATTGCCAACCAGTCTAACTAGGCTACCTTTTTTGATTTGATTAAGACATTAATTTGAAAGATTGCCGTTTCTGCCTTTGAAGTGCTGTGAGGGATCTTACCATGCCAAACTTCCTCTATTTTGCCTGAGTTTTCTACTAAAAACCTTTTAAAATTCCATAAACAATCAGATAGTACAGCAAATGCCAATGTTGTAAGTACACTGTGGTCATAATAGTGCTCTTCCATGCAAAATGAGAGATAATCAAAAGGATTTTTGTTAAAAAAGAATCTTTGGGCTGAGTTGCATCTGTTTGCTTCTGACCTAGGAAGAGGATAACAAATTCCCTGTACTGAGCTGATTCTCCTCTATCTAACATGGAAAATAGCTTCAAATCCATAAATGAGTGTGACATGCTGTAGTGTGGCATTGCTGCAATGTCATTCATTGTAAACATGCTGCAGGCATCTCCTTTTTACCTGCTCCTTTGTTCCTTATCTTTATTCTAGATAATAAGCAGAGAGGAAATATTCAAAGCTATTTTTGTCTCCACATGCACGGGTTGAGTATGCTCTAAAAACACAAAATCAACAACAGTAGAGAGCTAGATTCCTTTTTCCAAGTAACGAAGGAGTGGCTCAAGCAGAAATAATTCAAACAACATAAGAAAGATTAGATTAATTTTTTTCCTGCATTTTGTTTCATTGTTACTCTTGTTATAAGTGGAAAAGATCAATGAGAAAAGCAAATTTTTAGCAGGGTCCCCAGTATTGATCAAGGATGATTATATTGTCAAATAAATCACAAAAATTATTTGAAAAAGAGGCTAAATACAATGGCAAGGAACTTTGTCAATTACAGTAAACTTCAGGAAAGTCTCATCTAGAGATGGGTGACTGGGTAATAATATGTTACATGAAATTCATTGCCAGTCTCCTGGGGAAAAAAAAACCAAATATAATTATAAACACCAACTGATGAGTAGAGGATAAACTGGAAAATACCATTATATCCCTCTATTAACTCCATCAGTCCTGCATTTTGTACACAGAAAGTGTGTAGTTGAAGAACAGAAGCTGGAGGACTTAGTAACAGTGATGATCAAAAGTGTACAACCATTTTAAATTTCTGGTATCAGGTTAATCCAAGTAGATTTGGATTCTGTAGTCTGGAAAAGTGGGAGAGAAGGCAAGGGAAAGCTGAAGAGTAGACAGTTGATTACTTTTCCTCTTAGCTCAAGCATGGGGAACGTAATGAAGTTATCAGGCAGCAAGCTTAAAACAAGTAAAAGGGACATAGCACACAGCTAAGCCAGGGAATTAATCATCCTCAAATATCAAGTAGTCAGAGTGGGAGCGGGATTAGAAAAACTAACATCTGACAAATTCAGGGTGGCTATTGAACACAACAGACACAATTCAACCTCTAGTTCAGGGAGTTCCTTGATCACAGATTGCCAGATACTCCTTACTTCAATGCTACCTGCTTTCAGTAATATATAATTTCCTAAGTTTCTGTCTGAGATGGGTTACTGGATGGTCCTTGTTTTGACCCAGTTGTGACTATGACGCTGTATTTTTGTGCAGTATGCATTAAAGTATGCCAGGTCTAGGGCCAGAACTGGCACAGAACTTGCCCTCATGGTATCCATGAGATACAAGTGATTTCCAGCATAAGGACATCCTTGGGAACAATAAGGAGCATTCTCTGCATTCCTATGAGTTTGTGGACTCAAGCCACCAATGGCACAACACTGCCAGTTTTAAGGATCACCATCTATTATAGTAAAAAGCAGGAAGCTGAAGTCCATTGTGACTGTGACTGAGATTTCCAACTAATTTTGCACAGGCAATGTGCAGACACCAGATGCTGTTACCCAGCCAGGATCGAGCTCTGAGCGGTCAGCCCTCATAACCATCAGCAAATTCCCTGACTCAGCCAATGCTTTCATTTTCATATTTTTGCAGTGGTAGCAAGCCTGACTCTAATTTTGGATACAAGCAGTGCCATTCTTAGCGTTAGGAAATGTATTTCTTACCAATCAGGTAAGAAAATAAAGGGAACAGTGTCAAAGGCAGATTTAAATTACAATACCATTGGAAAATGGGAAGAAAAAGAGAACTCTTCCCATTAAAAGATAAAAGTAAAGAGGAGACTTATTTTTATAAAGAAATACATCTGTCTTGAGGTTGCTCTTACAGGCTACATCACCTTACAGAGCTCTGCAGAAGAAAGTCACCACACTTCTTACTCATCTATTACTTCTCATGATGCTCACAGCAGTAATTTCTGGCACATGTTGATCAACAATGTTAAAAGGCCACAGATCATGAATCATATCATACTCTAATCTCCTCACAACTTTTATTCATGTGTTTCATCCTATGTTTTAATTGTTTTGTTTTAATTAATTTTTTTTCCTTTACCAAAAAGCCCAAATTGTAAGCAATGTAACCAGATAGAGGAACAGAAAGATTAAGATGTCATGACTGGGGAAAGATGAACAAGTAATGTAGAAAGATTATGCAGATAAATATCTTTAATAACAGTTCTTGATGCTATGGCAGAGTTTTTTAAGTGGAATAACTGATTGCCTTGTGTAATCTATCATGATAAGAAATGATGATAAGGAATTTCATGAAGAAAAAGGTGATATATTGGACATCTGCCAGTTCCTTGGTTTCTTCCTCATAATCCAGTCTTTCCTCCTTAGACAATAAATTGCTTCAAAAGTCAACATGTTTACAATGATTCATATTTCTCTGCAGAAAACACTAATCTACCAGCATCCCCAAATACAGTTGTTGCTCTGAAAAGAAAAAGTCAAAAGCCAAAAGAAATGTTTGGTTTCTATCAAAACAGAATGTTCTGTGGTTTTGGGGCTTTATGTTTGTTTGGTTTGGGGTTTCTTTAAGTATTTGTATAATGGGAAATGAAAAACCTGGACTTAATTCCATTGAGATGAAACTAAATTTTCAGATGCTGGAATTCTCACAGAACAGAAATTACTGTTTACAATCAGCTTTTGAAAAAGG
>VXBC01013055.1:21105-52980 GCA_013399945.1 Ploceus nigricollis
CATAATAGTCATTATCAGTTTTCACTTTCCAACAAAAAATTTAAATGTAAAATGAAAGACTACATGCAAAGATGCTGTTTCAAATCTGATTAATTTAGTATCGTTTTTAATAATGCTTCCTGTGCTCATTACAATTTTGCAATTAAAACTGAGGAAAGCAATCATTTTATACTGACATTGTGCTGATGATAGGGCCATCTCCACCGTATACATGTTTAACTCATTCATTTTTACATTATTTAATTAGGAAAAAAGAAATGAAGTAAAGTCTCCTTCTCCCTAGGTGATCAATTAGACTTTCCTATTCTTATTTCTTTCCTCTCCTCATTATTAAGATTAAAATGAAAGTACCTGGTTTAATTGCTATTTCCATCTGAAAGCAGGGAGCTCTGTTATAACAGACTATCGAGCTAAAATGGAAAATTTTGATTGAGAAATAAAACCAGAGCACTGTAGTAACTATTTGATTTAAAACATGCATTTCAAGGAAAATACTTTAATACTTATTTAAGTACTGATGAATTAATGGTTAGGCAGCAAGAGGACTGAATGTTGCAGTGAAGAATCTCAATTATAATGCTGTTCTCCTTTTTGAATTATTCAGGAGAACGGTTACCTGATCTAATAGAACAATCCCCATTCTCTCAGCCTTCCCTCACAGCAGAGGTGCTCCATCCCTCTGACCACCTTGGGGCCTCCTCTGGACTCTCTCCAGCAGCTCCATGTCCTTCCTGTGCTGGGACCCCAGAGCTGGAGGCAGCTCTGCAGGTGGGGTCTCACCAGAGCGGGGCAGAGGGGCAGAATCCCCTCCCTCCCCTGCTGCCCACGGGGCTCTGGGCGCAGCCCAGGACACACTTGGCTCTCTGGGCTGGGAGTGCCCGTGGCTGGCTCATGTCCAGCTCTCACCCACAGCACCCCCAAGCCCTTCTGGGCAGGGCTGCTCTCCATCTGTTCGTGCCCAGCCTGGGCTGGCACCAGGAACTGCCCTGACCCAGGTGCAGCACCAGCACTTGGCCTTGTTAAACCTCATGGGATTCCCATGGGCCGCTGCTCGAGCTTGTCCAGGTCCCTCTGGATGGCATCCCATCCCTCAGGAGTGTCAACTGCACCGCTCAGCTTGGTGTCATCTGCAGATTTGCTGTAGGTGCACTCAATCCTTTCACCTGTACCATTAATGAAGATACTAAACAGAGGTGATCCCAGTACAGACCCCTGTAAGGCACCACTTGTCACTGATGTCCATCAGTGCTCTGAGCTGTTGCCCACAATGCTCAGATGGGACCATCCAACCAATTCCTTATCCGTTGAACAGTCCATCCAGTCTATCTCTCGCCAGTTTAGAGAGAAGGATGTTGTGAGGAACTCTGTCAAAGGCTATACGTAAATTCAGACAAATGACATCTGTAACCCTTCCCTGATGGAGGGATGGAGTCCACCGATGGAGTCATTCCATCACAGAAGACCACAAGATTGGTCAGGCAGGACTCATCCTCAGCACAGCTGTGCGGGGTGTCTGGAATCACCTCCCTGTCCTCCATGAGCCTTAGCAGAGTTTCTAGGAGGATCTGTTCATGATCTTCCCAGGCACAGAGGCTGACAGTTCAGAGTTCCCAGGGCCCTCCTTTCTACCCTTTTCAACTTGGGTACNGCTGTGCTGGGTGTCTGGAATCACCTCCCTGTCCTCCATGAGCCTTAGCAGAGTTTCTAGGAGGATCTGTTCATGATCTTCCCAGGCACAGAGGCTGACAGTTCAGAGTTCCCAGGGCCCTCCTTTCTACCCTTTTCAACTTGGGTACAATGTTTTCCCTTTTCAGTCACTTGGGATTTCATTTGGTTGCCATGACTTTTCAAATATCATGGAGAGTGGCTTGGCAGCTACATCAGCCAATTTCCTTGGGACTCTGGGATGAATCCTATCAGGTCCCATACACTTAAATACATTCAGGTTCCTCAGGTGGTCCTGAACAGGGTCTTTTTTTACAGTGGGAAGCACTTCGATCCCCATACCCCATCCTGCTATCCATCCACTTGAGAGGTGTGGGAGTAGAGATTGCCAGTGAAGACTGAGGCAAAAAAAGCCTTCTCAGACTTTTTTTTTAACCTGTTGTCAACAGTTGACCAGCATTGATGGGTACANCTGCTGTCTCTCCACACAAGAGGTGTGAGAAGAGGGGTTTCCAGAGAAGACTGAGGCAAAAAGAATTATTGAGCAACTCAGCCTTCTCCTCACCCACTGTTACCAATTTACCAGCACAGTATTTATCAGGGGGCTTACATTGTTTTTGACCTTCCTTTTGTGGGTAACACACTTGTAGAAGCCATTCCTGTTATTCCTTATGTCCTTTGCCAGGTTCAGTTCTAGCTTTGCCTCGTTCTTCCTCACCCTAGCTGTCCACAATTGTACCTCATGTCTATACTCTTCCCAGCTCACCTATCCTAGCTTCAACTATGCGCTTACTTCTTTCTCTTTAGTTTAACAAGGAGTTGCCTACTCAACCAAGCCACTCTCCTGCCTCCCTTTCCCAATTTCTTGCTCCAGGGAATTGCTANGCCTTCTCAGACTTTTTTTTTAACCTGTTGTCAACAGTTGACCAGCATTGATGGGTACACCTTCTTTGACTTGAGGACTGGTGCATAGTTTATTTCATTTATAGGATCATAGAATATCCAGAGTTTCAAGAGACTCAGGATCATCAAGTTCATCTTCTGGTCTGCACTGGACAGTCCCAAGAATCACACCATGGGCCCAAGAGCATTGTCTAAACATTTCTTGAACTCAGGTGCTGTGACCACTTCCCTGGGGAGCCTGTTCCAGTGCCCAAACACCCCCTGGGAGAAAAACATTTTCCTAATACCCAACATAAATCTCCCCAACACAACTTCAGACCATTCCTTCAGNACTCTGGTGCTCTGTGGAAGGCTTCCTTAAAGGTCTGCAGCTTTGTTCCACTTGGCTATTTAGGGCATTCAAGCAATAAATAGCTCTCTAATTTGGATTTTCAACAGAAAACACTTTTACAGAATTTTTTTTTTTAACAGAATTTATTATAGTGAATTTTAAANGGCAGGTCACCAGTTTGATGTCACCCCAGTCACTGTAACCCTTTTTGCCCAACCCGTGAGCCAGTTGCTCACTCAACACATGATGTGTTTATCCAGTTGTGGACTGGACATTTTGTCCAGAAGGATCCTATGAGAGACAAGATCCTAAACTTTACTGAAATCCAGAATACTACATCAGTTGGCATATCCTGTAGGTGGCTTACCTTGTTGCAAAAGGAATTACGTTTGACAAGCAAGACTTTCCCCTCAGAAAACTGTGCAGGCTGTGACCAATGGCTACCTTGTCCTCTAGGTGTTTTTCACTACCTCTCAGAATAATATTCTCCATAATTTTACCAGGTACTGAAGTGAGAGTGACAGACCGGTAGTCTCCAGACAATCCTTCTTGCCCTTGCTGAAAACTGGGACATTGTTTTCCAGCTTCCAGGCAACAGAGACCTCTTGAGATTCCCAAGACCATTCAAAAATCAAGAGGCCTCACAATGACATCAACCAGCTTTCTGAGTATCCTTAGATTAATCCCATCAGGCCCCATAAATTTAGAGGGATTTGTTACACTTTAACTCACATTCTATGAAGATTAATGAAAAAGCTGATTGGAAAGGTAGTTAATAATTAACAAGCTTGATCTCCATCTAGTGCATATATAATTAAGAAAGGTGTGATTATTCTTTTTTCATTAGCAATTCAATAATTATCTTGCATCTAATACCTCCATACAGACTTCAGCATCTAGCATCCACATAAAAAAATGACTTCAAGATATGGTGAGAGGTTGCCTGGCAACAGCTCTTTTATTTTATTTTGAATGGCATTTTTGGGGCAGAGAGTGAGGAAGGGAAGAGCTGGGAAAAAACTTCTACTCAAGCGGCCTGCTCTGATCTAGATTCCTGTGTTTCTGCAGGACTGTGATTCTGCTCAGTGTGGATGTGAGCCCACCAGGGACCACGCCTGGCAGCTCTTTGCCTTAGTGCCTGACTTAGTGTGAGCTACTCACACTTAGTGTGTAGCTCCTTTTTCCACCCAGACAAACCAGCCTCATTAAGAGACACAAATAAACAGATTTTTTTGATGTCAGTCCCATGAGGAAGTTCTGTGATGTCTGGCTCTGGAGAGGGGTGCTTTCTCTTAGGAGCATGTGACAGGGTAGTCATACTAAAAAAAAGGATTTTCGTGCAGACCAGCAGTTTCCTTTCTGCTGATTGCACAGTTGTCCTACTCAGTCCTCCCAGGGCTGCTACAATTTTCAGGTCTGCTCACACAGAGTGTGAGTCTTGGGACTATAAGCAGTAAATAAACATTCTAAGTCTCCTTTCTCAGAATACTTGGGACCTATGTCCCCATGACACACTTCAGTGTAGGCAAGATAGTTTAGTCAGTTTTTTAGATTTTTTTGAATGCTGTCTTCTGACTCAGTCATAAAGTGTTATAAAATACTTTATATTTAAATAAAATAAAAATAGGTCAAAAGAAAAGAAAATATGAGAAGACTGGAAAAACAAAATACACCATCAAAGCAGTGCACTGAGAAGGCAAGATGTGAGCTTAAAGGCATGCTAATATGCCAACAGTACAACCCAAAAACTGAAAAAGAAACCTAAAAAGGAAAGAACAAGAAGGACAAATGAAAACAAAACCCACAAAAAACTCCATGGAACTTAATATCAGATTTTATATTTCTGTCATATTTCTGGACTACCTACAAATCAAATGCATATTTCTGCAAAAGCTGTAGTAGCCTAGAAAAAAAAATATTTGACTGATCATAAAACTTTCATTGGGAAAAGCAAATCAAATGTTGCAAAATCCTTGGATATATTAACAGCAACAAATTAAGACTATGTGGTCCTGACTCTGCTCCTTATGAAGCCACCTTGTAAGGACTGTAATTTTCCTCTACACAGTGCTGCCATTCTTTTCTATCTATTCCCTCCTGGTAGAAAAGTAATGAAATCACTTGTTTCTTAGGTTGCTTGAACCATTATCTAACAGTTTTCTCCACATCCCATTGAGTTCATATATTGAAACTGAGTGATTTTGAAAGAGTATTACTAACCTTTGAGCTTTTGACTGGGCTTGTTCTTGTCAAAAAATCCAGTATGTCTTACTCCTTATCTTTTAATTTTGGATTTAAAGTAAATGCGTCACACATGTAAAGTGCAGAAGACAGAAGTGTCGGGTGTGTTAACTTCCATATCAAAAAAGTTCCTGCTTTACATTGTGGGTTCTTTTGAAACCCCAAAAAATAAATTCTTGGGGGGAAATACTATGGATTTTTTTTTTTCCATACTATTCTTTTAATGAATGCTGGATGCTACATGGGGAGATTTGGATTCATTTTGCTGGTTTTGTTTTGAGGCAAAATAAAAACCAAAAAGGTGAGATAAAAACAAAGGGATCAACATCAGCACTAAGAGAACAGTCTCAGTATGAGCTAGGCCTTCTAGATCTGCTTTTAAACTTACCTTTTTTATGGATTTGCTGCTCATGCTTTCACTTACAGCATTATATGTGATAACAGCAATGGGAAATACTAAAAAAACCACCAGCTGCATGCAACTTACAACCTTCTAATGGCATTATCACTTGGTCCTTCTCTGAAACAGAGTAAAATCTCATCTGCATCCATATTGCCATCATTTTATATTTTGAAAGGAAAGGATGAGCATATATGCATCCCAGTGTCAGGAAGCAATTTACTGTCTGTGCTTATAAAATACACATTCATGCAAATTACAATAATAGTTGTTAATTTATTTAAATCAGAGTTTTCTGTACCCTATTACTGGCAGAGAGTTTTGGTGGTTTTCAGTCTGATCTTTGAACTAAATAATAAAAAATGGCATTCTCTTTTCTGTGGAAAAGCATGTTTCAAGTCTAAATTCTAGCACTGCCCCTCAGAGTGACTGCAAACTCTCCTATCATTGTGTTACGTGGAAACTGCACTAGTACATACTCAGCTATGAATGGAAATAGTGTTACACAAAGGAGTTAGGGCAGTAACCTGTCAACCCAGCCTGAAATTCTTTGTCTCTCTTAGAGTACTTCATTAACTGCTGATTTCTGAGAGCAGCCTTTCAGCCAGTGGTACATGAATGTACCAGTAATTTAATTTAGAACATGTTTCACTAGTTTGCTTTACAAATTGTGAAAGGCAGTAGCAGTAAAGTTTTCATAAAAGGCCATGGATGTAACAGCTGCTTCTTACTTTGTCTGCTATGACTGTCCCTCTGTCAGGAATGAAATTCAATTGATTTAGCATGATTTGTTCTAGATAAATCCATGCTGGCTCTGTCTTGCTGCTTTGTTATCTGAATATGTGAAACAGTCACATATAATTTTTTCCTGTCTCTTCCCAGGAATCAGGTTCGAGTGGGACTGCTCTGCAACTCTACACGTTGTCCCTTTCACATGCCTTTTTTAGAGATAAATAATACCGTGGACTTTCTTCCACTCTTCCTTTTTCTTTGAAGAGATCTTGGAAATAATTGCTGGGGTTTACAGAGTGCTGACTGGAATACTGGAATATTTGGTATTCTTTCAAGGCTCTTTCTCCCATTTTCTTGCCAGTTATTTGACTCCTAGCTAAAGCTATGTTTTGTTCAGGTAACAATCATAAATAAGCTCAAATTGCCTTTCTGTGAAGAAAGAAGCAAAAGAGAGAGATGAGTGCTCCAGCCTTCTCCTTTACTCCTTTATTTCCTTTCCCCTTAGTTAAATTGCTGAATTATAAATTTCTTTGTAGGCCCCCCACATGAGTTTACAATACTTTTCACATTTTTTCAGCCTCTGCAACACACTTTGCCTCATTTTGTGCCTTAGTTTTTTTTTTTAGTTTACAGTTACATGCTCAGGTTAATCCTTTAAATTCATGTGCCAATTAGTTGTAGCTTTTTAATAACAATGTAATTCAGGCACATCATCTTTCCAGAAAGAATTCAGCTTAAGCTGAACTCAACCCCTGCCATTTCTGTGTATAAGAAAAGACCTAAGCAGAGGTGTCCCCACCAGTGGTTGTAACATGAAGGGCTGCAGTGGAACTGTTTTTCCCAGGACTCAAATACTGCCTTGTCCTCAGCCCTGTGTCACCTCTTCCCAAACACTTGTGTGATGAACACACAAGTAGTTCCTCAGCAACTCTAACACATGGAACCCAAGCAAATGGGGAGAGGATGGTGGGCAGCAATCTTCTTCATCAGCATAGCTTTTTGTAGACACAGTGTGTGACTTCTCCCAGTGAGCAACAGGGAAATACACTCCTTGTGAAACTTTGTATGAGCATAAACTGAAGAGGTAAGCTAGACCTGTGAATTCCAGTGACAAATGGTATCCCACAAACTACATCAGTCAAGTCCAGTGTTTGTTTTCATCTTCCTTTCTGCCATAACTGGCATTAAATATTGAAGAGTCTCCATGAGTATCCCTTGACTGTCACCGCATATAAAGTAATGGTGTTTTCCAGTCTCCTGTATCTTGGCAGAATAGAACACATATTTAAGAATTGACATCAAAATATTAGTTCCTATTTCAGCTGACAAAACACTAGAACCAATTACTGACTTGGACAGAAGGAAAGGATATTTGCATGTTATCTCTGGTGATTTGAGCAATGGAAACAATAAATGTATTCCAACAAGTCATTTGCTTCTTCTACAATGGAAAAATAAATACTCCAAGCCCTGCTCTATTATTTCCATGGGAGAAGCAAAAATGCTCCAGGAAAACCAATCATTGAAAAGGGGACTGAAACCAAGTGGTTTGATCGTTAATACTAAGTACCATTTACAGATGGCAGTACTTGTGTTAACTTTGTCAACCATTCTGTTACATAGTTAGGTAAAATGAAAATTAACTTTGAACTTTTGCTTGCCTTTAATTACCCAGTTCACATATTGAAAAATATATTAAAGTATAGTAGTATAGGTGAGTATAACCTGATTTTGAGGGGGTTTTGGTGTATTTTCCTCAAGCAACAAAGAATTTCAGAATCTTGAGTACATATATCATATCTAAATTTTTAAGCCTTGGCACATAAAGTATATCCCACAAATCACTTGTTTCTAGAAAGATCTTGATATTTTCTACAGATTTTTGAAAATATGAGTTGATTAGATTGCCCATTTGCAGGCATTTTTAAAAGACATATATTAAAAAGACAAGCTATATTTCTTTCTCAAATTGCTAACCCAGTTTTGCGATAGTGTTAAAAATGTGAATTTATAGGTCTTAAACATTATAATATGGTATGCTAACTGAAAACTTAACTAGAATGCTATTGGTGAATTCCTTAGTCATGAATTTCTCAAGCATCATTTAGGAAAGCATTAAAGATAGCAAGAGTTTTCATCCATCAAAACATAAATATCTAAATAACTGTCCTTACAGTTTTGCTTCTCATTATATTTCAGTGAACAAAATTACTTCAATGAGCTTTAAATTCTGTTTGCTAGAGAGGAAGTTGGTCTTGGGTATTAGGAAGCAGTTCTTTACTGTGAGCATGGTGAGACAGTGGCACAGCTTGCCCAGAGAAGCTGTGGTTGCCCCATCCCTGGAGGCGTTCAATACCAGTCTGGATGGTGCTCTGAGCAACCTGGGGTAGTGGAAGGTGTCCTTGTCCATGGAACTGGATGAGCTTTGGGGTCCCATCCAACCCAAGCCATTCTATGATTCGATGAGTCCATGAACAGGTGACGCTGTATGTTTCTGGCTGTGTTGCCAGGGCCTATTTAAGGGTCTGGCATAAGACTTGCATGCCTTCACATTTTCGTCTGTAGTCATTTACCTAACCAATCCTATCAGATCATCTTTGAAAAGGGTATCATTTTTCATTATTATTTTTGCCATTATACTTAATGGCAAATTGAAAGTCATTACAAATTTAAACTATCTTACTAGCATTAAAGAGATGCAGATTAGAATGTTACAATTTTGTTCTTTCCATCCACAGCAATCATTTTGCTGAACTATTACATTTCCTACCAAGAAAATAATTATGACATCAAAGAAAAGACTTACTAACTTATGGCATCTAGCTCAACCCGCAAAAAAACAGAGTTCCCAGATTGTGTAAGTAATGAACAAATGAACCGTATCTTTCCATCCTAAGGGACCATCCCACAATTCACTAACAGCTTCAGGTCTGCCAAACACTTTATAAATACTACAGTATGAGAAGCATTATACATACACTTGATTAACTCCTGGCTTGTGTTTCAGCTTTCCCAAGAGACCATACATGGCAGACCAGTCATAAAAGTGTCATGCATTTAGGCTCTCCTCTTTCTAAATCTGCCTTCCTTCCCTACAGCTTTCCATTGGTGTAGGGCTCCTATTAGCACATCAGGTCTCATAATTACAATGGACAAGAAAAGATACTCTATTCTGTTAGTTTATTTATGCTACTGAACAACCATTGTATAAACCTGCTGCTCTGGATCCTGTCTTGTAACCAGGGGGCCCCCCAGGTTAAGACTGTTTAAAAAGGTTCTCCTGATATCTGCCCATCTTTTACCAGTGGCACAAATACCTGACAGCTGCACCTTCTAAACTATGGGGGTGATTATAACTCCTTTTCAATGCTGTGGTTTGAGCAATGGTGATTTAAGGTCTGGCTGTTGAGAAACTGAGCTGTCTGCAGAGCAGGGAGAAATGGAGCATCTCATCAGACATCCCAAGTTAGGTTTCCATTGAGCATCAGTCTGACCCTGCAGTCTTTGATTCACACCAATGGTTAGCAATGAAAAGATTTTTAAAGTATATGGAGCCATTTATCTCCCCTATATCTTCAATTCTATATTTAACTAAAAAAGAAGCAGTTTTACTTTTATAAATTTTTCTCAAAACATACTTTCTCTTTCTAATAAATAAAACAAAACCAAATACATATAAATAAAACTTTCATAGGTCCTAGCAGAGGCCATATAATCTCTCATTTCTGAATCGCAAAAGACATTTAAAAACCTTAATTTACTGATGATATTGATCAATCTCTTTTATGTAGATAATTGCTTAGATTTACATATCTTATTTTAAAGCTAGGATTGGTGTAGTGTGCAGGAAATAAAAATAGGCCACACTTCTGTCACAATCCAACCTAAACATAAATATCCATGCTTCCTTTATCTAGAAATGTTTAAGCAAAATGTCCTGTGTCATTGCTAAGACTGAGCAAAGAGCTAATCACACTGAAAGGATCTATTTCTGTAGCACTCCAACCCTGAAAAATCAGGGAGTGTGGCAACATTGCAGTGAGAAAAGTTGTGCTGAGCAGCTGAACACTGCATTTTGAGTGATCAGGGGCTCTGCTGGTCTGGAGTTCATGCACAGTTCTGCTGATTTGCTGAGCTCTGTGGAAGAAGAGGAGCAGAATCATCAGCCTGTGATGAAACTTTTAATCTCCCTATAATTCAGAAAGCTAGCCCAGCAGGCTTTGAACTCACCAAAACTCAAAATATGCACTTGGAGCAGACCTTTTAAGATGAAGCCTGTTTTATCTGAACACTGTATGCTTTCTGATCGTAAGTACAGAGAGCTCTTTCAGAGATGCCAAATCTTTCTATAGTTAAATAGTTTTCTTTTAAGCTTAACTTTTTATGCATGTAATATTTTTGGATCAGATAGGTTCTATAAAAGCAATAAGGATCCTTTTGCATTCACAGTGAAGAAAAAATTAGAAAACATTAGAAAAAATTTTCCCTTGAGGGAACTGAAAAGCTCTAAGAAAACATAAGCTCTGTCATATAAAGTTTAATCGGAGAAGAATGATACCTTGTACCCAGCTCTTCATACTATCAATATGTTCTAAGGCAAAAAATAGTACTGAAGCTTCTCTGCATAGGAATTAAAACCTTTTTTGGGTATGTTTGATCTCTTAGTGACTGACTGCCTGAGTGATGTTTAAGAATTTATCGTCCTTACCTGGAGTGGAACACACTTAACTGGCTATTACTTTTTCAAGGATAAAAATCCCACATTTAAACCTGGCCCCTTAGCCCAGAGGGTTTGCTATTTTAATGCTGTCTGTGTCATGATACCAGCAGTGTTTGTAGAGACAGGAACTAGAAATATAAATGCATTTAGTTGTCACACTTTGGGAGTTATGCTAACACCCCAGCAGAATTGTAATCCCTTTTGCCCCTGTATGCTAAGTAATTTTGTTTTGGAAATAAATGTCATTATTATCATAAGGTAAATAAGATTTAAAATGTTAAGCTACTTAGCTTTTTCCTCCTTCCTTTCTTCAGAACTGCTTAGAAGTCAAAGGCTGATGACAGTGTCAGGTGAATAACAAGAAATATTTTTGTCCTGTGAAGAATATTAAAATACAGAACTTTGCTTAAAAAGTGGGCAACATTACCGAAACTATATTTCATTACCTATTGAACAGCAACTCATTTTGCAAGACTGTGACTCATTTATATTGAATATAGTCTCATTTCAGCCTTGTCTGGCATAATTACATGCCTGTCTTAGAAGAGTTTTTTTGATGAAAAATTGTTTGCACCTGGTGGGCTAATACAATGCTTGCCCTTCAAAAACCACTGGCCTGTGGAACCAGGGAATGCTTATTCTGTAGGAAGGAAGACAGGAAAGTAACCAGCTCAGTTGTGCCAACTTTTGCCAGTTCACCAGGCGGTCAGGTGTGACTTTGGGGTTGGTGACCACCAGAGACAACCAGAGAGATCCCCGGGACAGAAGAACATGAGCAGAGGGGAGAAAACACATGTTAATTATTTGGGAAAAATGTTTGTTATAGACATGTTTATTCCAGGAAAATCAATGGATACATATGTAAAATATAGTATATAAATGGGAGCTTTTTTTAAGATCAGTATGCACAACTTTCAGGGGAGATACCCCCTCATGCATCCAGCCAAATAAAGAATGCCTTCTTTGTAATGCTACATTCATCTTATGGAGTTTTATTTTTACTGATTTTTGGTAAGAGTTTCACCACATGGCTGTCATCCACACACAACACAATAAATCCAAAGCACATCCTTAGTGTGGGATTTCCAGGCAGGAAATCTGGAAAATAAGCATAGCAAAATAAGCATAGCAAAATAAGGACTACCAGTCAATAGGCGCTAACTAGATTCAGAAAGAGATGGATAGGTAGGAATATTAAGAAAGCCTCAGAAAGTGGGTCATGAAATTTTTATCAATTTATAGGTTGAAGGCATCCCCCCATTTTTTTCTGTAAAACTAGTAGTACAGTCAGGACAGTTTTATTGATTCCATAGTTTAAAAAATCTGTATGGGCCACAATTTTCAGAGACACAGAGACATTGCAGGCACGTAACACCAGTGCTCCATGCACAGCTGTTGCAAATATTGAGCCTACCAACAAACGTTGCTGTTAGTGTGACATCCATGAGTTACAGTAATTACAGAAAAGTTGAAAAACATTGGTTTCTGCCTGTTCTCATTTCAGTTTTTAAACTGGTGTTTTCAGAGCAGACAATATGTTTTTCCTCCTCTGCAGATTCAGGTGTAAGCAAGGACACGGAAGCAAGCAGTTGTGCTTGCACGTTGTGACGTGTGACCTACATTCTTTCTGTAATTTTTTGCATTAAAAAAAAAATCTAAAAGGGAAGAAATGGTGCATCAAACTAGCAGTTAAAAAAGATAACATAAAAACAATTATGTTTTAACATAATAATTATTCCAATACACAAGAAAGCCAGGAAGTATATCACAAATTATTATATCAGACTCTTTTTCATGCTTTGAAAATCAAAAAATATCCACTGTAAGTAATGACATATTGCTGCAGTACAGTACAGTACAAAATCACAGTTGAAGTATGTAGGTACAAAGTAGAAATATTCAATTCTAAGTAGAAATATTTTCACTATTCCATTTAAGATAAAAAGTATCCGGATGTAATTTTTCATAAATAAAAAGTCTGATTAAAAGGTAGTAGGAACACATCTTTCAGAAGAGGAAAGGAAGGCTAAAGGATATTTAAATGTAAATATTTAAAAACTTTTTAAATGTGTAAGGAGTTGAAATCAATAGGGCCTGATGAAGATTACTGTAAAGTAATGGTTCTCTATGGAATTTTTGACAGCCACATCTGACCACATTTCTCTCACAATACAGAGATAAACCATTTTAAAAGAAGGTTTCTATTTAATTTTCTCAAGAGGAGAAAAAGCAGAGATTGAGGAATGGTTGTGAGCATTGTCATGTATACAGGAAACACTCTCACTATAATATGCTCAAAGCAATCTTCAATCTATTATCCAGGCAGCTCACTATACAATATTGAAAAGTTGGACACTGCTTTGACAAAAGCTGTCTCAGTGACAATTCTCCGCTAATAGCAGCTAAATAAAATACATGTCTTTCATTGTTTCTGTGACAGTTTTTCTTTTCCCAAAATCTTGTTTTATTATTTAATTTGAGGGAGAATCAAGTTGTATTACTACTCAAAGAATTTTTAAAAAATAGGAGGTAAATTTGTATACTGCAAATGTTAAACCGTAGAATTTCTTAATATAATATATTCTGAATATCAAAACCATAAATGCATAAAGATCAGCTGGACAAATTCATGGAAGAAAAAATCTGACCTGTAGTTAAAAGCCTCAGGAAGTCCTGTAGGTCACAACTGTTTGAATATGGAGTAGTAAATAGGGAGGAATACCCCTATATAGTTCCTTCAGCCTCAAAAACTAATGGCTGAATTTTTGAAACAAAATTAAAAGTTAAATTTTGCATTAATTTAGTTCTCCAGTTATAACCACTCAAATAAGAGGAAAACCATTATTTTCTAATCTAGCACAGGGAAGATATTATGCATAATTCATGCCTTTGCAGCCAGTCTTGAAACACAGAGTGTTTTAATACAGGGGTAGAATTTTCTCTTTTTAAAGACAGATATCTCTAAAAATGCAGTAAATTCCAAAGTGCACTGACAAAATATTAATATAAATTTAATAATTCATATCATTCATTTGTCACTTATGCAGAGCAAAAAAATATCTGGTAAAGCAGTTACATAAATTAACATTTTGTGTATGATGTATTTACAGCACAGCATGTGACTGTACAAAGCAAAAATGGTTATAGCACTTGGAGTATTTAAAGATGAGAAAGCTGTCAATCAATATTAGCCTGTGGGGAAAAACAATTTTATCCAAAGCAAAAACCACAACATGGATCATAATGAGTTATTAGGAGACAGGATTCCAAAAATAAGAGCCTTGGAGATGAACATGTGAAAAAACAAGACAAACAGGTAAATATTTGTTTTTAAAGAATGGGTTTTGGTGGTTTTTTAAGTTGATTGCACATCAGTTTAGCTTTGCAGGAGTCATAGTGGCAGGATGCTGGTCAAACAGCTGAAAAGGGCTTGTGTTTGTGCAGCACATCATGCAGATGTACTGTCCAAACCCCAGTGATTTGTACCCTTACCTTGTCCTCCCAAGACCATTTATATGTTTTATGATAAACACTCAGCACAAAACAGAAATAAGCCCCAAAGAGGTCCAGGACAGCTAATCACAATGACCCCTCTAGCCACTCCAGCTATGAGTTTATACATCCACAGCAACACACTGAAATATCTCTCTAATAGGGATGTTCTTACAAAAGAACTGAATCTCTGACCAATGCTCTGCCAATGATGAAAGTAAACAACCTCAGGGCTGAGCCTCTTCCTTGGCTGTGACCACTCCAGATGTCTATGAAACACAACGAGATACTGGCCAAAATCCTTTGGGCTATTAGCAAATGCCATTTCTGGTTAGAATCATGTTTTAGCAAATTTTTAAAATTTCAAATGCCCTCATGCTACAAATAAAACAGCTTCATTCTTGACCTTATTATTTTTCCATTTAACAGTTGCCTCTCTGACAAATCAACCCAGCTAAAAACTGTAGGTTTAATACTGCTGTAAGCAATGTATGAATTACATTTTTTAACCTTGAAAATATAGACTAATTTTTTTTTCCTCCAGGGACTCCAGAAGTAAATAAAACTTGAAATTTTTTACTCAAGTTTTTCTTAACTGTTCAGGTCAGATTTGAACCTACAGGAGTACCTGAGGCTGAATTACACAAGTGAACAAAATTATGACAAGGGTCTCTATATAAAGTTTAACTTCTAGAAATCTGAAGTATATACAAAAATTAATATATTGAATATTATTACTAAAATATATCTCAACATCCCATCAAAAGAAACAGATCTATGATTTCTGTACTATGGAGGGCAGTAAGATTCCCCTTTTCCACCACCTTGAAGCTCTCTGCTGAGGCAAAGCTCCAGATAGATATAGCTCAGAAGGCATAAATTAAAGCAGTGAAGATCTTTTCCTTCTTTTGCTCACTGAATAAAATAATTTCCCTCATAATGCTGCTCTGTTTCCTATTTTACTTTTCTCATGTAGAATAGCTGAGTTCACCTTTTTATTTTTGGAAGCTGTAGAGTACCAATGACAGAAGTGAAAACAGTGATTGTGCCAATATGCAGAGATTGATAAAAACAAGGTAATTAAATGTTCCCTTGGTGTTTTGGAATTGTTTAAGATACAGGTTTCCTTACTTTTATTTCTTTCTCCTCTTGCTTGTGTTGTGTTTTCCCTTTCCTCAGTCTATCCTTCCTCCTTTTCATTTACCTAACTTCCCTCCTATTGTTTTCCCATTGAAAATAACACTCTGGCTTCTGGTTTTTCTCATCAACTCCACTAGGAGGATATACAAAAAAAAAACCCAAAAATCCCTACACTTCCTTTGAGAAATGATTCATCACAAGGGACAGATTTTCACTAATACTCTGACACAAACAAACAGTGGGGGAAAGTGCCTCTTGCTACAGCTGAGTGCACTCAGGTTGCTCGCATCAGAAATGTGCCTCTGAGAGTGGTTCAGCCCCTGTCCAGCCACTCTGTTGTGAACATGTACGTGCAGAAGGAAGCATTCACTTGGCAGAGCTGTGGCCTTTTTCCTTCCACACCCCTCCACACCAGTCCACAGAGATGGCTGGTTGCAGAGAAAGAAGCAGACTGAAAGACACATGGACCAGAAGGAAGCATTAGGACTGAGACACAGGTGCTCCCTACCTTGGCTGCTTATCTCCCCACACTCCCTTAGTCAAGAGAGTTATCCTGAGCACCCAGTATTGCAAAGCAGGTGTGTAAAGCAAACAGGTCTGAATACGTTCCCTACAACTTTTTTCAGTGCCTTTTCTTTGGAAGAGGGAGACTGTAGAAAAAACCAGAACAGACTGGACTATCTAAACCAGAGGGCTTCAGTCCACTTTCACTTTGTGGGGTTTTTTAAATTTCTGTTTCCTTAATAAGCAAAAGTTGCTCCATTGTACTTGTTTGGCACCACAAAGGAGTAAATAAATTCCTTAGATTGCAGTAGCACTGCATATTGTTATTTACAAAGTGTCCAGGATAAAGATTTTATGACAGGCAATTCCATGTTCAATCCTCTGCTTACTAATGCAAAGTCTGACCAGCAAATGTTCCTATACAATCACTCTCAATAGAGTTGTGATATTCGTTACATTCTTTTGAATGCTAATATTTTGTATTCATGTTTACTAGGAGGTGTTTAGAAACTGGAATATGTAAAGGGCAATGCATAAGGGGATGTTTTATTTGTAAAATGTATACAGATGAGGAGCCATTACAAAAGGACTGGATGGCAACCTAGAATAAGCGGGAGGTGTGTACTTGAGGAAAAGCTGTCAGGAGATATGCATGTGTCTGTGGTGTATGGGCACAGCAACCAACAACACCACAGAAAGTGTCACTCTGCTGCCAGTGACTCTCTTAAAACCAATCGAGTCGCCTGAGGCAATGCAACACACTGGAAAACAGGATTAATGAAACCTATGTGACCATCATGGGAAATTAAAACACCAGTCCCCTCTGTTAGAAAAATACCACCTGTTTTTCAGAGGAAATGTCACTTACCCAGGCACCCCCCCTTCATTATTTGCATATTGTGTCACCTAAACCCCACTGGTATTTGGGTAGTAAAAAGTACTTGATACCATAACAGGAATACAGCACAAGCACAAATCTCTAAGTTATGCAGCCTCCATGGTCCTCTTGGTTTAGCTTAGCTCTGTCTTCACCCCTGTCTGTGTCCAAAATCCACACTTCCTTATTATCTCCAGCTTGAACTCTGTGAGAGTAGTGCTATCCTGATGTGGTAAGTTCAGTGTAGCATTTCCTGGTTAGAACATGGATGAAACAGCTTGAGAATAGCTTGATGAGGATCTAATTGCAGCCTAGAAGCTTAAAAGAAACCAGTGACAATACAACAGCTGTAATTTTTCATGGAATCACAGAATGGTTTGAGCTGAAAGAGACCTTTTAAAGGTCACCTAGTCCAACACCTCTGGAATGAGCAGGGACATCTTCAACTGGAAAGATTGCCCAGAACCCCATCCCATCTGACCTCCAATGTTTCCAGGGATGGAGCACCTATCACCTCTCAGGGCAATCTGCACTACTCCTTCAATTTTTTTATTCTGTTTCACATTGTTTAAGAGCATTGCTTATTGCACAGTAGGACTTAAGAATGGCTATTTAGAGAGAAGATAAATAGAGAATACACAGAAACAGAGATACTGTACCCTGTCCTTTCCATTTAGCACTAAAATTTTTTTTTCAAATTTTAAAATGGCAGGAAAGAAAGAAAAATTCATTATCATATATAATATGTTTTACCAATTATTTTAAGGCAATAATTAACAAAATAACAACAATAATAATGAAAAAAATTCTGTTAAAAATTAACAATAATAACAAAACAATTAGTTTCAAAATATTTTATATGTCAGACAGACAGGCTCAAATTGAACCTACTCATATGTGAAAAGCAGCCTTATGTTTTCATATTTAAGCTTGACTCTCTTTTATTATTTTAACTGACATTACCATTTCCCTCCTGTACAGAAACACTTTTAGGATTTGTGGCTTCTGTTTTAAAAAAATTCAAATGTGTTTATTGCTGAAATACTTACTAAATTAACTTAACTTCCAGAAATTAAGGTACAATGCTAGTGTGTAAGCAGTGGAGAGATACAACCAAGGGATTGCTTTCAAAAGTGTAAATATTTATGCCTGGAAACAGAGATATCTCTTTTAAAGTGGTCACTTTTTTTTAGCTCCACCACAAATCATGCTGACATGACAGTAAGACTGCACTTGAAACAGAAGTCTGTGTGTTAGCCTAGTCTCTGATGTAATAACATCATTAATATACAGATGTGCATTACTAATCTGTAAAAAGTAGAGCAAGTTGATATCACAGGGAGACAGAAAAAGTTAATCTTAAATGGAAAAATTATCATAAGTCAAATAAAAAAATATATGTACTCATGTATGCAAGCCTGGAGATAGAAAATTTCACAAATACCTGAGCCAATGTCAACAGGGGCAACTGAAGTCTCATTGCTGCAGTATCCCACTATTTTTTCAAGGAAAAAACATGAGAATAGATTCTATTTTGCTTCACTTTTTTTCCTCATTAATCAACAAAAAAGCACCATACTAGGTCACACAATAGCATAATGCCAGGGTCTTGCAATAGGATCTGCAGTGAAATATATACCATATTATCCAAACCAGGAGGAGCTAAAGAAGGGTGTGTCCGCTGTACCCCTTAGCAGATAGGAGAAGGATTACTTTCTTCCAACCAGTAGTTCATTTCTGGCTAAAACAGAAATTTTATTTCTGAAACAGAAAACATCCTTGTAAGAATGCACGCACAGCAACACCTCTATTATACTCTGAAAATTATTTTTGTTTATTTGCTAGATGGTTAGTTTATTGATCAAAAATTACTTTACAAGGTGTTAGATGATAAGATTAAATTTGAGAATTTGTATTTATTTTAGACAATCTATCTATTCTTCCTCCTTTTCCTTAGACAACACTGTTTAATACAACATTAGAAATACTTTTACAGCCTTAAAAACGTAAGTTCACCTATCAAAGTGAATGAATGAGGATTTGCTTACAGTGATGCCTTAAGTTTTAGCTTTTATATTTTTCAGATTCTGTGCTGCTTTAGTGTGTACTTCTGAGCTCCATATTAGGTGTTAGCAAGTTCTCTTCACAGGGTAGGTAGACAAAACAATCCTTTTCCAGCTTGTCCAAGGACAACTGTTACAAGCTCCAGGCCCAAAAAGTATAAACAATGGTGAATTGAAGAGAGAAAAACAAGGAGGATGGAACTTCATAACCTAAAGCTACAGCTGGACAATTAACTCCAATATGCAAGTGGACCAAAACTTTATAAAAGTGTGAAACCTCGTGACCAGTCATCCATGTTGTGAGCCTTTTGGGTTCCTCTTGGGTGTAACTCTCTGGCTAGGCTCTTTTACTGCCCAAGGTGTATCCATTGAGGCCTTTTAATAAATCCCTACTTTATTCTTTAGCTCCGTCTAGCCTCTGTTCTAGGTCAGCCTTCTCAAGGCATCAACAGAGAGCTCTCAAAGAAACTATGCCTGCTCCTCCTAGGCAGTGTATTGATCCAGACCAAGACAGCATTCCATGTTTAGAAGCTAGTGATCCACACAATAGTTCACCTGAGTAGGCAGAGGGCTGTGCTGAATATACAGGGTGGCTTTCAGGGCTGTTCTGTGCTGCACAAAGTTATTGGCTGAAGGATAAACTCAGCGAGTCCATGGAACAGAGGAGCACACAGGCAGCTCCCACTGGGTACCAGTGATTTCACCACCTGCCTGGTCTCGCCTTTACCTACAAGTGCAACAAGGAGTGCTCATTACATTATCCCTTAGGAATAGTGCTGTTTTCTTGTAATGAAACAATGGAATATCTTCCAGTACTGAAAGGGAGAGCTTCTCTGCACAGATGGGATCTGCTCTGCACAGTGTGCCATGGGAAAATCCATCCAGGTTACATCTTGTGGTGCACAAATTCAGGGTGCCCCAGCCACTCATGGAACATCAGGTTTCATTTCTACCTATATTACTCTTCTTACTTTGTCTAATTAACGGAGTTATTAAGCCATTTTTTGTCAAAGCCTTTTTTACTGATCCAGAAAAAGCCCTGCTTCATCTCTCCCTCACTTCAACTCCTATCTTCCACCCCCAGTACAGAACAGGCAGGTACATAACATCAAGAGACAGGTATGCTTGTAAAGCTTATCCTCTGCATTTGATCTTTTTAAATTTTTGTTTCTATAGGAAAGTTTATGCATATTTTCCATCTTCAGCAATAGTTTCAAGTTCAGATGTCAGGAGAATTAAATAAATGAACTCTATTGACTCCACCATGCAAAATTCTAATCCATAATCCATAGGCTGTAATCATGGAAATGCTTGAATAAACCCATAATCTTTCACAGCACTATTCGTCCTATGAGATACATTTAAGTAAAAGATCAAATGCTTCCATGACTGATGCCTGAATTTCTTTCAATCCCACATATTTGATGGTTGAGCTAAAGCATTTCTGTTCTCTTTCTTGTCTCTGTCCTTTCTGACCTATCATAGCAGCTTAGCAGAACAGATTTTTGTAAACAAGATGAGCAGAGAAAATCAGAAAGACATCAGGGAACAACTTAGAGGAGGAAAGAAGACAGTGGAGATAGTAGCAATATATGGGTCTTTAGACTACAAGAACTACTTTAAGACCACACAACTTTTAGTCAAAGCAAGTGGTGTAAATATTTATTCTTTAATATCATGAAAACATAAAGCTGTAGATATTGAACAGTTATGCATGAATCAACTCGATTTGTAAAAAGTAAGCCTGCAGTCATATGTTTTCAAGGCCTCAAAATAAGGTCCTCTTTCAGGCTTACTTCTATTTATCATTATCTGTTAATGTCTCTAATTTTTTAAAAATTTCTTTAATTTAATATTCTTTGTTGACAACACAGGAATTTAGACTGCTTTTTGATGAAATTGTGTGTTATGAGATATCTTGAATAATATATGATAATTGATTAATTTCAGAAACTGGCAGAATGTCTAACAATCATATTAGGCTTGATTGAATATCTAAATCATAAATCATATAAATTTGGGGGATTCTGAATGTATAAAACATTATATATGAGTTCCCAAATTGTTAGATGCCAATTTCTTAATAACTGTTAAATGAAGTTACCAGATGAGGTTTCGCTTATGTCAGAATTGAAGGCACAGTTACTTACCCACTCTTCAGATATGTAATGGATAATCTATTCTGGTTGTTTATTTAAGTAACCCATAATAGCTACAGAGTTACAGGTAAGAAGAAGGTAATATTGGCTTCCTGCACTATTCTGCCCTTCCTTATTATCTCCATCTAATGAGCTGCATAAGAAGTGAACCGTGCCCTTTTTTTTCCATGGGGCATTTATAGCCCAGCCAGTTAGATTATTTCATGAAACTGCATTGGAATGTGGACAGAACATGTACAGGAGACAGCCTCTCTACTAGGATGCAAACTGCTCCATTCAAGTATTTAAGAATCATGTAGCAGCTGTGACAGTGCCAGAGGTAATTAAACTCAGGTTCTAAAAATAAATTTTAAAGTGTATGGTGCTGCATCCCATATTTGCTTTTTCCTCCAGTTGCTAATTATGTAAATTTATCCTGATAGATTTCACTTAGACTGGAATCTTCCTGTTATGCATCCACGTCAATAACAAAAATCAAGTCAACCAACTTGTGTTTTGCTTCTGCCAAGGTCCCCATATACAGTTAAGCTTCTGACAATTTTGAGTTTAGCTCCTGTGCTGGTTTTATAATGCTGTTACCAACTAGAAAATGTCAAGTATGATAATAATCAGCCACTCAGGTAGAAGAAGCCAATTCTCTTGCTTAGGTTACCTCTCTTTGAACAGTCTCTTGGTTTCTATCTGTTTTTCAAATTCAAAATCTTCACTTAAGGGACACTGTTTGCCCTGTAGTTTGAAGTTTGTGGGCAACCTGAACACACAGACATACAAGCATATATGTCAATGTTTTGGAGCTACTTCTCATAGAGATTTTAAGCTATAATCATAGACGCTAAATACAGTTTTTTCTTCACTTGTACATAATAATTCCAGTATTATAGTTAGAGTTCAGTTTATTCAGTTCTCTTTCTGTACTTGCTTAAAAATTTATATGTTATCTTCTGCACCTCCATATACACATGCTTCATCATAGTCAGAAGGTGTTTTTATTTAACTTCACCAAAAATTGCAGAAAAATATATTGGATAGAATATTATTCAGATAACTAAAACTGACCAGGAATAGAAATCTAAAATTACAATTACTTAGAAAATTAAACTGTGATGTAAATATTAAATTACATTTATCAAAGTAGTTTGAGCACTCTAAAAGTTACAAATATTTAAATTCAGTGGTTTGACATTACCACATTCTAGTTTTTCAAATGGACTTGGAATATGTACTTATTAATTCTATCCTATTGCACTACCAAATAAGTATGCAGTAGTGACAATATTGCTTAACAGAGATTCACTAGCATGCAATTCTACTTGGACTAGCAATTTCTGCAAGATTTGGCTCCATTATTTCCTTAGATTTCAAAGACTTTTCTAGTTTTTTTCCCTTTGTTCAACTGCAAAATGGTCAATATGACACTGATTTTAAAAGGTTTCCAGAAGAGCTGCAGAAGAGGAACTAAAGAGCAGTAAACCTGAATTCTTCACAGGACAAGTTGGTGGAAACTATCCAAAAGAATAAAATTAATGGTAGTGTGGATAAATTATCTTGACTGGGAAAGAATCTGTATGGGTATTTTATGACTTTACACAAAAATGCAATGGCATTCTTCATAAGAGTTAAAAATCATGTGCATTAGACAGGTCCTGCTGATACAGTCTACTTCAATTTTCAAATAATGTACCCCTGCTTTTGTAAGATTAGGCACAGTGGCAGTGCCTCTGTCTCAAAAGGCAAAGAGCAAAACTTAAAGAGGAACTCAGATGAGTGTGAAAGACTTGGTACACCTTCCATTTGGGGACAGACTAGCTCAACTAGGATAGTTCATCCTGGGAAAAATATGACTGACAGGGCATTTCAGATCACAAAGGATTATTAGAGAATGCTTTACTATCTCTCTGGACACATGAATTAAGTGGCTTCAAACAAAACTCACAGTATACCCATTCAGAACAAACAGAACAATGCATTCTTCACAGAGAGCAAAACTAAGACACACCACGTTCTCATATTTTCAGTAGATGTTGTTCGCTGACTGATTCTTGGTCCCTGCAGAGAAGATATCATGATTTTATAAACAAGCATGGATTCACAGCACGAGGGAACGAAACAAATGTACAAATCAAATTAATTAATACTGCACAGGCAACCTTCAGATTTCTTAATATTTAAGTGCTTTTCTTTGCAAATAATGTTTTATAAGGTTGTCTGTACATTCTGCCTAAGAGCTCAACCACTCCATGAAATTGTACACACAGATCCTGAAATGATTGCAAATGACAGCATTCAGGTAGATATATTTCTGAAGAAATATTCATCTCTCTCCAATATTCCTGCAGCACCCCACTGCAGTTTTCATCCATTTCAGAACTGATTTTCAATTGTGACTTTTATTCTGCATGAGAGCTTTTGTCAGCTGTCCTGGTGCTGGAATTTACAAGTTGATTAGCACTATTTGTGTCCAACCAGTGCCTCAAAAAATCTACACCTGTGAATGTGAAAACACTGTCGCCACTTCATGGTCTAGACTTATGGGCATGTCAGAACAGATTTCCCTTTTAAGTAACTAATTGAGTAGCTACTTAGAAGTATTTATTTCTGAATCATTACTAAAACTCCTGTAGTTTATCTTCCACAAACACATGAAACATGTGAGAGCAGGACAGTAGATATATTTTACTTGAGCTGAAATACACTGGCTTTTGATTAGGAAATATCTATTTTGCTTCTAAAATAAAATTATCATGTGTAGTTTTAGTAACATGCCAGGAATTTTTAAAGTGGTTTCAGATGTGACCTTTTGTGTGGTCTTTCCCATAGTGATGAGTTTAGCAATACTGATATATAAAGTCTAACTCTAACTCTCTTATTTTTTCTCAGAAAATTTATTAACTCAGCTGGCTTCTACCGCACAAGAACTGTTATTAAAATGTCATTTTATCTGAAATTAAATATATTTTCCCTGAATTTTTCCTAAAGTCCTACCATTTCTCAACAACCAAATCAATTCTAATTATATAGATTCTGCTTCCTAATACACCCCTCTACAATAAATGTCCCTGTAAATAATATAAATTTCCATATGAACTTCAGTAAATGAATTGTGTAAATGAAGGAAGCTTGGACACGACACAAAATCAAGCTTTCAACAAGCTTTCAAGAAAACAACTTGATTCTAACTCTTTTTACTCAAAACTTGCCACTTGCGTCAGTGATGTAGTTATAATCATGAACTTTTCATTTAGGCAGCCTTCAAAGATTTTTCCCAGAATACTGTGAGAACAGAGAAATCATGGTTATTTTGAATTTTACATAAGGAATGCAAATACTGTTGCTATCAGTGAACTATGATGCAGACTTTCAGAAAGAAAGAATGCAAAGATGGTCATGAGTGTAGCTATTTGATCTCACTGATACTGATGTGTTAGTTTAAATTGAGTTATATCTGACCTAGATCTAATAAATTAGGCCTCTGTATTGGTTTGGGTTTTTTTCTCAGGGAAACAGTAGTACTATCTCAGATAAAGGGTATATTACTTAAGAAAAGACCAATGACAGTAGCAATCAGAAATGCAAGCATTTCGGATTTCAAAATGTATGCCTTTTAGAGAAAATTATCTACATTTGTTGATTCTCACATAGTTTCTAAAAGTGCATTAGTTGCATTAATTCATTGGATTGTATCACATCTTATAATGTACTGATATATAATACAAGATTATCATGTTTTCTTTTAAGAACATGAATGCTAAACTTAGACTCTAAATTGGTCCCTCTAGACTCTACTTATAATCAGCAGACAGAATCACATAATCTAGCAGGCAATTTTTCTTAAATGCCTAAAATAAGTTAGAATAATTGCCCCATGTGATATGTTCAACCCAGCTTCAGATGGCTGAGATTAATTTAACACAGGGTGTACAAAACCATGTCCTAACAGCACTCTGTATTATCTGCCATATTTACTCAAATTTTGTAGAAATTAAGGCTTAATATGGAAATGTTTCTTCTAGTATGTACTGTAGCATAAGCATGCTGAAACAAAGTATGAAGACTTTCACATAAAATGTCATAATCTGGAGAACACTGAAATGTACTGCTCCATTCCCCACCTAAAATTTTTAACTCTTCCTCCAAGAAAATTGCAAGTACAGGTATCAGCAGTGTTAGTTCATTTATTCTACATAAAAACCAATAGAGGGGAAAAGTTTATCAAACCCACACACTGGCACAGTTGCTTCCCTGATAAAGAAGTTACTTCTGATCATGAGAAAAATTTGAGGAAGATAACAGAGATTTGCTTCTTTCGGAAGAATACATAAAAATTTTTTTCAGTCACATTGCTAATTCTATTTGGTTTAGAGCTCATACGAAGTCCATACTATTCTTGCTGTTTGTAGCAGTAAGCTACTCCTATACACAGAAGAAGAGAGATTTTAACACAGCTAGATTTTTTTTTTCCACTTTTGGAAATGACCACATGAGCAAAAACCATCCACTTTTATTTTACAAGTTCAGTTTTAGTGTCTTCAGTGTGAAGTGTTTACCACTACTGTTTGCTCAGTGGTGGAACATTACCATGCAGATGGCTGCCTGTCTGCTCTTATCAGAGTAGCTTGGGGTCACTATATGTAATTCTTCTACTTATCACAGGCAATCTTTTAGATGCAATGACTGGATTCTAATTTCTCTGAAGATTCTGTCACTTGTGTCCTGACCTTTAGTAGCTATAGCTGACTTTTATCTCAACCTTTCCTCAAGAGCTTCCCTTGCCCATCTGTTAGATACCAGCTTCTCTACCCTTTGAAGTACTTTTGAGTAATCCAAGAGAAAATTTTCTACTCTGTGTCTTTGCCTAATGACATCTCCTGTTGTAAAGCAAGAACTATTTAAAAATCTTCCAGGCTTAAGAGACTTGGATAAGCACATCAACTGAACTTCACCTTTAGCATGTCTCTATCCTTCTATCTGCCAAGGGAAGCAACAATGTTGTGTAAAGATGCAGACATCTGTCTTTTGTGGAAAAACACCCTTCTTATAGAAAGCTGAAAATTCAGGGTGCAAGTTCAGACCTCTTCCGATGTCAGGACTTGAGCATAACTCAAAATGACTCATTCTCTGGACTAAACTCAAAGCCATTTTTCATGAATATTCAACACCCTCATATCTCATTTTTTTCCCCATTTCAGTTCCAGCACAGGAAACTTGGACATATTCCATTCAACTATCCCTTTCCATTATATTGACAGGATAAAATTAACTAAAAATAATGTGGCTTTTGATCCTGTGATCCCAAGTTGGGATTTCTTTTCTGACATTAGTGTTTTTCTTTTTCCCTTTGTTTTCTCTTAGAAATGTGAACCTTTACATGAACCAGACTACCCACCACATGCTTCATTGGTTCAGGTTCTCTGATCTAATTAGCCAATGCATTGATATTTAACTACACCAAAAACAAAATTATAAAAAAATAACAAGCTTCACAGTTCTAATTATACCTTTTCTATTCTGGGGTTACAGAATGTCCAAGTTTAGACTATTTTTCCTGAAAATCATCTCTTAGTTTTTCCTCTGTTATATGCTGGAACCCAAGATATAAGGTGTTGTGGGTTCATGCTTTCCTATTTCTTTCTCTTGATTGAAATTTCTCCAGTAAACAACTTACTGTTGTGTAGCACAAACCTAAGTACATTAACAAGTGACCTTTTAATATTAAAATATTAATTGCTCAAACCAGACACAAAAAAGGGAAGTCATTATTCTTAAGGGTGAATTTTCTTTGTGATTGGCAATCCATAAATAGAGAAGGCTAGTCCCTCTGTAGCAAACATCTGTAAAACTACTATCTAAAATTTTCTGTCTACGCTTTTACTTACTCGGGGTTCTCCAGACTGGCCTTTGTCCTGAAAGATAAATGTTGCCAAAATGGCTCCTACAAAATGTTGTTTAAATACATCACACAGCAAACTGCCATTTGTAAGAAATGCTTTCCTCCAGTAGTTATATTCTCCAGAGTGGGAATATTATTCTACTTAGTATTATGGTTAACAACATTGACATTTTTCATGCCTTTATTTAAAATGTCATCCTACAGAAAAGTTTTTCACAGTGAGCTATAGAATTGCCCCAGCGAAAGCACTTCTGAAAACATCCATCTTACAACTAACATTTGAATAGATGGGCCAACAGCTAGAGAACTTGTCTTGGTGGGCAAATTCCCCTTAGAACTTTTCAGAGTGAATCTTCAGTATAATCATCTTGTTCAACTGTCAGATGACTGAATTAGAGCTGCTGCCACTTTATATTGTTCAGTAGGTTCTGGCTTACTCTTGTGTATGTTCTTATGTTTACTGATTGGGGACAGAAATTGACTTATGTACATGTATCAAACGTTTAAGTGCAGTGGAATATTAATCTGATCATCATCTGAACATTGTCTTAAAAACTAAACAACAAGTGGCAATAATCTCCACTTGAGTGACTAGCCAGCAAGCTGGAAAAGACAAGAAAGCAGATTGTTTCAAAGACTATTTTGAGAAACTCATCCACAACTTTCCTGCCACTGCAGTATATCATTCACCTTTACTCAGTGAATTCCCCATCCAGCACACAGACAAATCCTGTGTTTACTTCTGGAATAGGTACTCAGCAGCAGAAGGCACAATGGGAGGAAAAGGAAAGGTCACAGCTAGGTCGTAGCAGTAAGTTACTCCTACACAGAGAAGAAGAGAGACAGATTTTAACACATTTTTTTTCCTAGGGCAAATAGCTAGGGCAAATTCCTACTGATTTCTAATGGCATATGTTTCCTTATGCCACAATTTAGAGTGGTTACAGCCAGTCCCTTGAGAATCCTAACTAGTTACTGTTTTTCTACCTCTCTTGTATGTCTTTATCCCCTATGAGGCAGGTTAGCTTGAGAGTGACTTACTCTCCCTTTTCATGAAGACAGATGGTGTATTAGCCAAAGTTTCTTTCTCCACTAGCTACAGGTGTTCAGCCACAGGGGCCAGGGAGGATCTATAGCTGCAAAAGCTCTGCAGCAGCTGCTTGAAGTGCTCTCAGCATACCAGTGAGCTGGCTCACACTGCTGAGGCAGATACATTCTCTATTTTTCACCTATGGCAACAGTCCTGTGCTGCACTTTAGTACAAAGGTGCAGCTTATACTTAAATGCCTATGTTCACATTATTACCTCAGGGAACCAAGGGACTGCAAATTGTAGATGACTACTGCTGTAGTTTCATTTTCCTACAGTTGTTTAGACAAGGTCTCTGCAGGCTGAACAACCTCAGCTCCCTCAGCCCTTCACCACAGGAGAGGTGGTCCAGCCCTCTGACCAGCTCCGGGGCCCTTCTCTGGACTCACTCCAGCAGCTCCATGTCCTTCCTGTGTTGGGAGCCCAGAGTGGGATCTCACCAGAGCAGGGCAGAGGGGCAGAAACCTTTCCCTCCCCTGCTGCCCACAGGGCTTTGGATGCAGCCTTGGATGCACACTTGGCTTTCTGGGCTGCCAGTGCCCATGGCTGGCTCATGTCCAATTTTTCATCCACTGGTACCCCCAAGTCCTTCCTCTCTGCTCTCAGTTCATTCATTCCCGTGCTTGTGTTAATACTGGGGATTTCCCCAGCCCAGGTGCAGGACCTTGCACTTGGTCTTGTTCAACTTCATGAGGTTCACATGGGACCACTCCTCAAGCCTGTCAAGGTCTCCCCAGGTGACATCCCTGCTCTCAAGCACATCAACTTCATCACTCAATTTGGTGTCATCCATCCACTTCCTGAAAGTGTACTCACTCCCACTGTCTCCGTCATTGATAAAGCCATTAAATAGAAATAGTCCCTTGAGGGACACCCCTCATTACCAGTTTCCACTTGGACATTGAGCCATTGCACTGTAACTCTTTGGATGTAGTCACCCAGGCACTTCCTTCTCCATCCTACAGCCCATCTATCAAGATCAAGTCTCTCCAACTCAGACACAAGAATGTTGTGGGGGACTGTACCGAGAGTTTTACAGAAGCCCAGTTAGATGACATGCATAGCTCTTCCTTGTCCAGCTACAGTCCAGATACAGTTACTCCACTATAGAGGGCTACTATGTTAGTCAGGAGGAAATCTGTTCGAAGACATTCTCATAAATTGGATTCAAGAAAAGTTGAAGGTTTCTCTCTTTTTATGAAGTGGAAGATTATTGTGTGTACCACAGAGACATTTAAAATTGTCTTTTTTAGAATTGACTGTCTCACAGCTGAACATTCTTTGATTTAATCCAAATTCCTTAGAATATAAAATTATCATGATTCTTATCTGTGGAGTTTTATCTTCTTTTTGCCAAGGTCAGGATTAAATCACAAGACAGTATTTCTTGTTTGGACTCAGATGTTTATTAGTTCTTACCTATATTGCAGTCTCAAAAACTATGAGTTCTATAGTGCTTCACTCAAACTAAAAATGGAGCTGTATCTCTCTCTTTACAAGGCGCTTTAAGGATAAACTATCCAACTAAGAAATAACACCTAAATTATTTTTACTTTTAACCCAATAACCAACTACCCGTGGCCCACAATGCAGACTTTTTTATACAATTACACAATACCACCCAAAGCCATGAAGAAGATGAAGAATTAGCCTATGCCCTAAAACCTCCATCTTGCCTTATATATATTACTATATTCTAAAACCTTAAACTCTAAGTTATCCACCATGTGATATTACACACTTCTATTCAAACTACACATCCATAATCCCAGTTCTATTGTTCAATTTTGGAAGTCTTCTCCAGAGCCTCAGATCAAATGCAGTGCTCTCCTGGGGGTCAGTGCCTGTCAGCACAGACAATCTAAAATTCTCAGTAACCAGGGTTCCAACACTCATCCTTCAAATTTGGCAATATGCTAGTGAAACTAAAGGTGACTGAATTTACAAAAATATTACCGAGAACAACTGTCTTTCAAAAAGCCAAAATAATGTGATACATCACGTGACTCTGTAAAAGATACCATTTGGAACAGCTGAATCACAGGATGATTGAATGGTTTGGGAGGGACCTTATAAAGATCATCCAGTTCCAAAGCCCCTGTCATGAGACACCTCCCATTAGACCAGATGGCTCAAAGTCCCATCCAGTCTGGACACGGCTTTGAACACTTCCAGGGATGTGGCAGCCACAGCTTCTCTGGGCAACACGTGCCAATGTCTCAACACTCTCACAGTAAAGAATTTCTTCCATATATTTAACTGTACCAGTTTTCATAATATTGGTCAATTTTTTATCAGCTTGTATTTAGATATTCATGATCATGGTTTGTAAGATACAATTTTATGACACTTGAAACAGAGATAATCATGAAACAGCAATTACAGAAATTGCAAATAAAAATTATATTCGAATCCCAGGAAAATTTCATTGCTAAATTAAACAGAAAAAATAACATCAGAACTTAAAATGCACAGACATAGCTATTCATCAGTATGTACCAAATTTCCTAAATATGTGTTTAACACTCACAAACATTTGTGGTTTGACAGCCTCTTGTGACAGGCTCTAGTATGATCTCTGTCCAAGGCAATTCCTTTGATAATGAGGGGGCAGAATTTGTCTAGACCAAAATAAAGAGAGCAGAAAGCTGTAAAACACTGCAGGTCACATCAAGGCAGGAAGTGAGGACTAGAAAAGAATTTGAAGAACACCTTGCAAAGGATGCTCAAACTGGTAGTAAAAAGGTATTTACATACATCAATAGAAAGAAGGTAGTTACAGAACTCATGAGACAGGTTAAAAACAAAAGTCTTGACTGGGGGACAGAGTACGAGGGTGTGGTCAGTGATGGCAAAGCTAGCAGAGAAGCTCAAAAACTTGTCTGCCCCAGGCTGCATCTGGGTATGCTTGGGATTCACAACACCAGATCTGCCTCCCACTGAGGATGGGATCTACATCAACTTGAAGTAACTTCACAGGAAATATGAGCCTAAATAGGGAAGAGAAATACAGGCTGTGCAAACATTTCACCTGTAAGTGAAGAAAGTCATCCAAACTAGGCAACATTGAAGCACAAATGATGAGAGACCTCAGCTACCAAACTGTGGAACTACTGGTTGTGGCATAGAGCCCATCCTCATGGTTGGGAGGAGGCCACCAAAGCATCACTGCTGAGCGAGGCCATGACAGCCCAGCTTGAGAGAGAGAAACTGGAGAGGCTGAGCTCGTCCATTGTGAAGCTGAAACACTTGCGGCAAAGCTCACTGAGCACATGGACAAACAGGGGCTGCCAGGGAAGATTTTATCCTCATGTGTCCAGTGACAGGCTGCCCAGAGAGGTTATGGAGTCTCCCTCCCTGGAGATACTCCAGAACTGTCTGCACACAATGCTCTGCCACTCAGGTGACCCTTCTTCAGCAGGGAGGTTGGACCAAATAAGCTGCTGTGGTATCTTCCAACCTTGCCCATCCCGTGATTCTGTGATCTTTAAAAGGCAAACTGCCCGACTGCCTGCTGCGTGAGGGTCTCAAGAAACACATCACGAGGGTCCATCCCCTGTTTTCCTTCAGCTTCCACAATGCCCGTGGGCACTCTGAGCTTTCCGCCGGCATCCCCTCCCTCCCACACCTGAGAGCTGTTCGCACCCACCCCTCAGCAGGGACCTGTGTTTG